>JAJHUR010122989.1:0-22500 GCA_027495735.1 Lutjanus campechanus | reverse complement strand
CCCCCAATTTGTTGTGACCGCAAAGACATGCCCACGGACTTCCAAGTGGCCACTACAGATGCTGATCCACTGCGTAGGCATGGAACCATTGACATTAAAAAAAAAAAAGATGGACGCCGCAGCTCCACTTCCACTCCACTGTAAAAAGAAAAAAAAAGAGAACTGCCATCTTGCAATGGTTTGAAGCCGGAGTCTACACAATGTGGCCAATGTTTGCTTGGTGTTGCAGCAGCTGTAAATCATCACATAAACCCCTTATTTCATAGCATCACATAACTAATTAGAAACCATTTTTGGAAAAAATTTATTTAACATGTACTTGATGTTTTACTTTGCCCCCGATCCTATCTATTAACATTGGTGAGGCAGGATTTATGAGCTATACTGCAGCCAGCCACCATGGGGCAATTGAGATCTTTTAGCTTCACTTCTGCTCTCATACTGTCCATTTCTATATATGTCAATGTGTGGAATGTGTCCTCCCAGAGGACTCCAAAAAGTAGTATAAACAGAACTAACAGGCATCCGTGGTGTCTGCAGCTGTCTGTGTATGTGTCCATTCAAAGCAACAATAGAGCCTTTACACTCTGGCTTCAGATTATTTGAGAAACAATTCAATATCTTGAAAGAAAGCAGAGTAAAGTCAATCACTGCTGGACGTTTGATTGAATACATTTCTTAACATGAGTTGCAGTGCACCAGACACTACCGCCACAGTGAGAGCCGCAACAAAAAGGTGGAAAACCACAAACAAACCTGAAGTGCATCGACCAAAACCCCCAGCATACAGCTGTGCTTAACTTCTCAGCCAGGATCTTTAATGTTGTGCTCACGACCTCACTCAATAACACACATACACACCAACATCGCCTGACTGACTGGAAGGCTCAGAGCCACTTAAGAGCAGTCATGAGTCACTCTCTGATGCTGATATCACCATCACCATTCCCATCAGCCCTCTCCCCTGTGGTCCCCCCCGCTGAACACTCCGTGGGGATCCGTTGGATGGAAGAAAGCTCACTCCTTATGTCAAATACAGAAGACTGTTGTCTCCGTAAAGTGAATTAGTTTTCTGGTATTACTCTCGGGGGAGCAAAGCTACCCTAAGTGAAGTGTAAAATAACATAGAAATAAAGAATAAATGCTCCCTGCTAGCTGTAGCGTGGTTTAAATGAGGAACGCTAATGATGCTAAGAACCTAGCTTGGTCCTTTAGGGAAACTGAGAGACGTCAGAGATTATTTCCAGTGTTTTCCACACAGGTTTTTTTTTTATTTAGGAAGGGGTTTGTAGATGTAGAGGGAGTACTAGGCCAAGAAATGCTGGATTCTTGTTTCTTTTTTGTTTTAAGGCTACACTGACATGACTGACAAGACTCTCATTCACTCCCCACCTATTTCCGGCTCATTCAAATAGGTTTTATTTTGGTGGCATTTATGTTGATATTTAATTCAGGAAGCCTACAGTCGCCCCTTTGTTCAGGCATTTAAATCTTTCAATCAAAAATAAGCAAACGAGGCAAATGTTTGCTTGGTGTTGCAACAGCTGCTGAATATGTGGCTTCTGTCACATGTAAAATTCACCTACTTACACGTGGTTACCTTCTGCATACTGTGTAGGTTAAATGAACTGGCTGTGTATTCAGTTTGCTCTCTGTGTTTCATGGTAAAACTCTACAGGATTCTCTTAGTCAGCTTCTTGCTTTGAGGGATGGGCCCTAACTGAAGATACACCCGAACAGAACGTAATAATATAATATAATAATCATAATTTGATCAGTGTTGTGGAGTTGTTTTTTTGTGTTGCCAGGAAGATGCCACCATGAGTGATATCTGCCAGTGCCACACTCACAATCTTGATGAAGCAAGTCAGCTGTTTGTTTTGAGGTCAGGAGTAGGGATGGGCATTTCAAGCCTATTCAATGTTCAGTGGGAACTATTTGATCATAACCGTGCTTCGCTCTCAAATGACGGTGCATTGTTGTTGTACTGGGACATGCAAGCTTTACCTCTGTTACCTTCTCCAGATTTTTGTCCCCAAACCATAATTGGCAGCGCACTGTTTGGATGAATTTAGCTTGGCGCGTAGCTGGTAACTAACTTCAGCCTTTAGCGGTCCGTCTGTGCTGTTGATCGAGGATGGTAGTGAGACCTTGTGGTGGCGTGACATGTGGTGGAGACTTTTCCTCGGAAGCGGCAAACCCAACAAACAACCTTTTAACTTTAAAACTGCAACCTGAGCATCCGGTCCATCTCACAGTGTCGGCGCTGTAGGAAAGATTCTACCGTCCTCATGAAGAAAAGAGCCAAACTGAATATATCACACACATTTAAAAATACTAAAAGGGAAAATATATTTTTAAGATAAGATAGTTTTTTATCATTTAATCATTCAATAATTTGAAAATCACAGTCCTTCACTAGTAAGGAGGGTTCTCGTAACCATAATATCTGCTTTTGTTTGCAAATATGCCATCAAGAAATATGTGAAAGTGATTTAAACACTTATTAACACTTAATATTTTGTAGAGACTGCACGTATAAATACCATGTAAGTGTAATAGCAAGTAAATATTATCATCATTACTATCAGCACCTCACATTTCAGAGGGCTACAGTGAGATTATAAAGAGACTAAAGATGCATCTTCAGGCATCAAAATGTTAAGTTTTTGCTGGTTGAGCTGGTTGGATTGTTTTTTTTATCTGCAGTTGCTCAAACGCAATCATTCTCACCAAATCTTAAGAAGTAGCTTAGCTTAGAACTACGGGCATAAATCACAAGTTTCACCACGATACATTATTATATTGATTCTTTGGAAAACTATACAGTATTTGCTGATGTCACAAAGTCTATCATGATGCAAGTTCAATTCAATTCAATTATTCAGGGGCCTACGATCAATATTATGTATATACAGTATAAAACACATTCAGTTAAATTTATGTGACCTCAATAAATAAATATGATTTGACAGTTTTATGAGTGAACTCTTCCAGACATTTGTGACACAGATGCCATGGGACTTTCAAAATAAAGGCATGTCTGAAAGAGGATGATACAGATCAACACTGAATTGATATATCAATCCAGATCAATGTATCTTCACACCCCTACTTCACCATCCAATTAGTTCACCCGTAAGGAACCCAGTCTTACAAAACTGTTAAAGGCAATCATAACACCAAGAACTGAGTTTTAAATTTCCGATTATTATCTTTTTTCGCATCAGTTAACAATCTTTCAAGAAAGAATCATGATGCATTTAATAATTCGTTATTCCCCCCCACCTCCCCACACCTAATTATCATCCAACCTCAATGCAGGACATTAAAATGTTCCCGTTCATTAAAGAGCAACAAAGGTGTCAGTATGTTTCAGCACTGTGATTGAACAGGTTTGCAGAGGTTAAAAACTTCTCTCTATGACTTTAAGGAAAATTGTCCAAAAATGTGTGTAGTTATCCCCATTTAGACAATTATTGCATCTCACTCCTCTCTATGACAAGAGGCTTTCTGTCCAGCTATTAAGAACTTCAGACGTGTTCAGACGACACGTCATAGAAACAAGTTCATTTTATGCATACCATCTCCTTAAGTGGCTTCCTTGTCTCACACTGGGGAGAAACATAATAGGAAAATTATTTCACAGTGTCTGGCTCTCAATATTTTGAGCATAAAGAATAAGGATTGTGCATTTAGGGAATTTGTCTGAATACAACAGTGTCAGCAACTTCAGGGAAAAAAAATTAAGGAGGACGGAACAAAGTAGGCAAGGACGAGTGAAGGAGTGAACTGATGTCAGGAAGAGGAAATGAAAGGAATTAAGGAAGAAACTCTGTGTCCTCAGCCATACACACACACATACTGTATATGGGTACACAATATCCACACACACACATATGCACACACCAACTGAAGAGGCGTCGGGCCAAACAAACGAGCCACAGAAATCAAATAGATTTCCTTTATCACCTTGCTGGCTCCAGCCACCAGAACATTAACACAATATTTATTGATGCTGCCACTGTTCCTGCTGCTGCCGCTGCATCATGGGAGCAGGAATGAGAGAGCAGAAAACAGAAAAGAGAGAAAGAAGAAATGAATAGAAAGAAAGAAAAAAAAGGAGGAAGAGGCTGAGGTCCAAATAATTTTCTAACTAAGCCTCCTGCTCCGTCTCCTGAAATCTGCTGACAAACAATGAAGGAGGTGAGTGGGAGCCAGCGAGGGCTGGGGGCCTGCCAAAAAGCCAGGAGGAGAGAGTGCAAAAGGGGAGGACAGGTGGGAGGAGGGAGGGAGAGAGAGAGAGAAACAGAGAGAGAGAGAGAGAGATGGAGGATTGATCCATCGCTCCCGTCTCCACTGCCATCAGGAGTTCATTAGCTCCTGGAAGGGAGTGAAAGAGGGATGAAAAGGACAGAGAGATGGAGGATGAACACTCCTCACTCCCAGCGACCCTGACGACCACCTCCCTGTTTATCCTCCTCCACCACCTCCTCTCCTCCACCTTCTGTCCCTGCTGGCTTCACCTTCCCTGTCCTCTCATTAGGGCTGGGCAATACAACAATATTTCACCAATATTGTGATATTAGACTGGGTATTGTCTTTGAATTTGGGTGTCGTTGTATCACGTGTGTTGTCTTTTCCTGGTTTTAAAGGATGCATTACATTAAAATTCTGTAATTTTCTGAACTTACTTCACTGTTCTAGCTGTTCTACTGTTTGCCTTTACCCAGTTAATTATTATATCCACATTTCTGATGACTGTTTATCAAAAACCTCACAGTGTTTACTTTGTGAAAACACCAACAGTCATCCCTACGATATTACTACAAGGTGGATGTCGAGGTGTTTTGCAAAAATCTTGTAATATTTGATTGTCCTACACTCTTGTCTTGTCTGTCAGGGGTTATTTGTTCTATAATATGAAATGGTTCTCTGTAGAACCCTTTGGTGGGTTTTAGATAAAACCCTTGGAATATAAATTGGTTCTTTGTAGAACACCTTAGCTGGGTTCAAGATAAAATCCTCTTAATATAAAGAGGTTCTCACTAGAACCTCTTGGGTGGGTTCTAGTTAAAAGCTTTGTAATATAAAAGGGTTCTTAGTAGAACCCCCAAAATGGGTTCTTGCTAGCACCTTTAGAGAGTGGGCAGGTTCTGGATAGGGGCCCCAGAAAGGGTTCTGGGGGGAACCATTACACCACAGAAGGGTTCTCTGTAGAACCTCTTAAACACTCTTAGAAACAAGACTTCCAAAAGGGTTCTTCCTGAACGGCTGAGGTTCTATCCAGAACCATTTGCTTCTGAAGAACCATTTTTTGAAGGAAGGGTTCCTCAAGTTTTGTTTTGTAAGACTACAGGTTCCATTAAGAACCATTTTCAAAATGAAGAACACTTTTTGAAAAAGATTGTCAAGGATGCTTGAAATCCTTAAACAACTCTTTCATCATTTTTTGTACCATTATATAAAAAGGTTCTTGGTAGAACCCCCTTGGTTGGTTCTAGATAAAACCCACGGAATATAAAGGGGCTCACAGTAGAATCACATGAGTGGGTTCTAGATAAAACCCTTGGGATATAAAAAGGTTCTTGGTTGAATCCCCAGAGTGTGTTCTTGTTAGCACCATTAGAAGATGGAAAGCTTCTAGACAGAACCACCAGAGAGTATTCTGGGTGGACCCACAGCACCATAGAAAGGTTCTCAGTAGAACCTCACACCTTGTTCTGGGTGAAACTTTTCACAGATAGCTCTATGGATATTCCTCTGCGTTGGGTTCTAGGCAGAAATCTCTGAAAGGGTTTCAAGTCGAATGAAAAAGGGTTGTGAGGGTTTCACAGATGACTCTTAGGTTGGGTTTAAGGTAGAACTTTCTGAAAGGGCTCTAGCAATAAAAAGGGTTCTTATACGGGACGAAGTGAAGAGCCCTTTATGGCTCTAGTTAGAACCTTCATTTCTAAGAGTGTACTTTATATAATCTTGGGTCTGTTAATGTACAGCGATGCACCATATTCTATAAGATCGTCACTATTTGAGAAGTTACAGTTTGTTATTTTAGAGAAAATGTGTATATTGAGTCGTGTATAATATCAAGATTTAATTTATAAGCCAAGACCACCCACCTGACCTCTCGTTTATTACCTCTTTTCCTCCTCTTTCCCTTTCCCACTTCTTTTTCACTCATTAAACATCTAAACCTTTGTCTCTGAGGTCTCAAAACTCAGCTTTAAAGCAATTTTCAATACAAGCAAGGTGAAAATATTGGACCTCATTCCCTCTGAACCTCCGCTCCCCTTCCCTCTTTTATTCATTTTGATGTATTTGATGGTTTTAAATATAAATTAAGGGCAAATTAAATCTTCAAGGACGACACAGTGAATCAGAAGCTTATTTCCATCTTGGATCACCGGGTGTTCAAGCAGCAAAGGAGGGTCCGACATACTGTTTCTGTCTGTTGTTTACTCGCCCTCTCTCCCCACAAACATACACATACCAACTCCTGAAACTCTTCCCATCAGGAGCTCAGGCAGCATCTGTCAGCCTGTCCATCACTGCGCTTACAGCCTTCAGACTTTTATTTTTTCCCTTAAGAAGAGTAGGAGGTAGCTGGCAGACAGACAGAGAACAGTCTGACATTTAGGATGATAAAAAGATAAAGTAGCTAATGGATAGTTGCAAATTTTCATAAATCTTTACGGAACATCAACTTTTTTGGGGGGGTGGAGTACATCATTATGTCTAAATGTACTGTTGGATTTCTTTATGATGGTGAAGCCTGACACCACTCAGTGACAAAGCCAGATTTCTTGCAGACTGATCTGTCTGAGGTCACTGAAGATGCTCAATGAAAATACAAGAGCCGCTTTTGACTTGTTGACTTCAATGTAGTTCATCACGTTGGACATTAACTAGACAACCTGACATATGATTTTCCACACCTACAAAGATACTGTTATGTACATTAGCTCTCCTGGTTGCCATAACGACTGGACCCACAATTAGGCTTTCCATAGTTTGGAAACCAAGACTACACAAAAGTAACTAACTGGCATAAATTAGGTATTTTTCAACTATTTTTTTAACAGTTGGGGGTACAACAATCTCTTGGTATTCAATTCTGATTCAGAGAGCTACAATGCGATTAAAAAACGATTATTGTGACTACTTGATACTTTTAAAACATAGCATAATGATCCGTCAATAGTTAAGTTAGACACAACCTTCATACAGTGTGGCTCTTGTCCAGGTTCCTTTTCCTTCAGCTTTATAGAAGCCGAAATGCCTTCATACGCTATCTTTAAAAGTCAGGGGTCCCGGTCAGATTGTATCTGCCTGCAGTTGCTCACACTCAACCATCCTAACCAATCTGAAGAAGCAGCCTCGTTTAGAAGGTAAACTCATCAATAACATTTCACCATCGGTTCAGCTGTTAGGACTGCACGGCCCAGTCTTACAGAAGAGAATTGTGTTTTAAATTTTCTAATTATTGATGACTCAGCATCGATTCATGATTTTACAAAAGACAATCAATCAATCAATTTTTTACCCCCATCCCTTGTGACCGTGCCCTAGAGCCATGAGTTGTCCCATCCCTTAAAAAACGACAGTCAGAGATACATCAATCAAGCACAGTCTGGTCCTGACAAGTGAAAACTCTGTGGGTGGATGACGGATTTTCAACATTGGGAGGAATTCACTTCTTCAGCAACAAAACTTACAGGAAGATACAGTAACAAGACTACACAACTAATAACTTGTTCCATTACTGATTCATCTGTTGATATTTTTTGACAAGTTGATCAGTCATTTAGTCTGTAAACGTGGCAAAAACTTCAAAATCACCCATCACAATTTCCCAGAACAGAACTTCTTCAAATTGTTTTGTCCAACTCAAATATTTTCCATTTAACAAATCCTCACATAAGGGAAGCTGTAACCAGAAAATGTTCAGCATTTGCACTAAATGAATAACTTCTATAAACAGCTGTAACACACACACACACATATATATATATATATAGAGAGAGAGAGAGAGTCCCACGGTACGACTACTGCGGTTAATGTCTCATTTACTGTGGGGAAATGAAAATACATGAAATAAAGGAAACGAAACATGGTGAGATATGCTCTAATGATATCACTGTCAACTTTGTGGTAACAACACAAACTCCACAGTGAACTATGGCAAAAAAAAAAAAAAAATTTGGATCATTAATTTTTTCTGAAAAACCATCTGCTGCACCACAACATTCACTGCTCTTATTCAGCCAGTGTTTTACAGGGTGAGGACTTATGAAGCACATTCCTTCCAAAAAAAATCTTTCTGTGAATTATGTGTGCCATTTCCCTCCTCACCAGTGATGTGTGCAGGTGTGCGGACTTTGCAATTATCCTTATTACTAACAAGGCTGAGTCACAGTGGCACAGGGGGAAAAAAAAGAAAAGGAAAACAGAGGTCTGACGTCATCTCCTGCCCACTTAACAGCAGGTTAGCATGCACACACACTCTCAAAACCCACTAATGAGGTTCTAGGCCACAGCAGGGTCACCTACTGAAAGCACACACACACACACACACACACACTAATACACACAAACATGCCTGCAGCTTGTAATCCACCACATGTCTGGTTTCATGTTGCAAAATCTTGTAAGGCACGACAAAAACTGCACGAGGAAGCCAGACCAATCACACAATATCACAACAAAACATAAACAAACTAAAAGACACCAAGAAGAGACCAAAATAATTTTAGTGACATTCATCAGCCAATATTTGACTAAACTGGCCAAACTTTTGCTGTGGTTTAGCAGCTGGTAACTCTCAGTATGAAGTGATCCTGAACAGTCTGACAGGTGTTTTTCTTTGCTTTTCTGAACATACATGTAAGCAGAGGTATGGAATCAAGTCACATGACTTGGACTCGAGTCAGTGATGACTTTAGACTTGGCAAAATCAAAAAAAAAGACTTGCAACATGACTAGAACTTTAACACCGATGACTCATGACTTCACTTGAACTTGAGCCTTTTGCTTTCTTCATACCTTCCCCGAAACCCAGAGATTAAAAAGTGTTATTTAAAAAGTGTGCCATGAATCAATTCATTAGCGCTATTCATTCTCAGTAAATCAAGTTAATTCCCCAGATCCACTTCGTTTGAACCAATCCGACAACATTCAATCAAGTTGCAAGAGAGAACCATGAAGAACTGACAGTATATTACTGAGATCCAGCTGGAAAAAAAAAATAAGATACCAAAGATATTTTGGTATTTTGTACAAAAACTATGAGGTGGCCAAGAAAAAAAACGAACTGCAGTGTGCAAAACATACAGTGATAAAATTATAGACAGAAACAACTTCCAACTAGAGCCTGACTGATACAAGATTTTCGGGGCTGATGCCAATAACAATATTCAGGAGTAAAGAAATTCTGATATTGATATTTTGGCAGATATGGCAATGAAATGTGGTTCAAGTGACAAAAATATTTTATGGAACTTGAATTAAGAAAATGGATCAAATATACAAGGGATGCACAATATGGATTTTTCAGCCGGTACTCTTAACCGGTAATAACCTGCTTCTCATGCCCAATACTGATAAGATTTGATGTTTTTATATTTTAAAAAGAACTTCATATAACCTGCAGTTTACACACACCCGAGTGTAAGATAGGATAAGACGTAGAGATCAACACAGGATTATTTAATGTTCCACAGCTCTGATGGAACCAAATCTAACTGACATCACAATGACAACAAAAAATAAAGAACAGTAATATATTTTTTCTAGTTGACAGTCTGTCAATTCAGAGATTAGTAAAGCCAATATTTATCGACCAATATACACTGATAACCACATAGACCGATGTAGCCGGATAGGCCAACATCAGCCCTGATATTTATCATGCTTCCCTAAAATATACATAAATGCTGCTGATTAAACTAGAAAGTAAAAACAATATTAACCTAGTGAGATACTGCTTAGCTAACATTAGCTTAACAGCTAAGTAATGCTGTAAAGCAACGATGGTGAAACTCACTGTTACATTATGTACCCCGCCTCTTGCCCAGTGTCACCTGGGATGGGCTCCAGCCCCCCCTGGATAGATAGACTTGACTTGGGACTTGACACGGGACTTTAGTGCAAAGACTTGTGATTTAATTTGGTCCCATCTAAGGCTGCAACTAACAATTATTTTCATCATCGATTAGTCTGTCGATTGTTATCTCGATCAACTGGTTAGTTGTTTTGTCTATAAAATATCAGAAAATTATGAAAAATGTCAATCAGTGTTTCTCAAAACCAAAGATGATGTCATCAAATTTCTTGTTTTGTCCACAAGCCAAAGATATTCAGTTTACTGTCACAGAGAACTAAAGAAAACAGAAAATATTCACATTTGAGAAGCTGAAATCAGACAATTTGGATTTTTTCTTAAGGGATTACTCAATGTGATTAAATGATTATCAAAATAGTTAGCAATTAATTTAATAATCATTTACTCAATTAATCGTTGCAGTTCTAGTCCCATCTCTGTGTGAAAGTGTTAAAGAGGTCCTTTTTTATATAAGAATTCATGTTTTAATACAATAAAGGTTTCTAATAGTCAAGTCAACTAAAACTTTTTGCATATTTGTTGTCTCTCTTGATTATTCTGTCTCTACATTTTTCAAGAGAAAAAAATCTTAAAGAAATCATAACAAAGACAATATGTATTTATGTATTTTTATGTACAAAGTTGTCACGATATACAATAATAATGTAAAAGAACAATACTTGACACATCTTTCAATATCCAGGCAAACAGAAAATAAGTCCAAGGCACAAAAATATCTCTTTTTTTTATTAACACCCTGCACACAGTGATGGTACAAAAAGAACATTGAAGTCTGAACTGAGCTCTTGAATCAGAACTACTTTCGACAACCTTCAGTGGATACAAAAAAAAAATCTAGATATTGGTAATCAAATATTGGGCTGTTCTCAGCTGACATAATCCCAACACACAGGGCTACACACCAACACACGCACACTCGCACAATCCTCCTCAACTAGTAGTAATACCCCTGTGACCAACATGCGAGTTAGTTAGTTAGTAAGCAGAGCAGAGCTCAGCAGAGAGCTGGTGACATGACAGCTAGCCAACCCGCCTGCAGCCAGCTGCACACACACACACACACTCACACACACACACATAAATCCTTCAGCTCAGTTGGTTCCCATCCTTCTTATCTGACACATATTTCTGAATCACACACACACACAGTATCCCTGCAGCCGTCTTTAGCAATGTGTGTAAAAATATGTATGTGCACACATGTGGCGGGGGGCAT
Organism: Lutjanus campechanus; assembly: GCA_027495735.1. Taxonomy (NCBI): domain Eukaryota; kingdom Metazoa; phylum Chordata; class Actinopteri; order Lutjaniformes; family Lutjanidae; genus Lutjanus; species Lutjanus campechanus. The sequence goes on along the minus strand of JAJHUR010122989.1, from coordinate 11,164 downwards.
ACATGTGTGCGTATATGTGAGGGGGATCTAGGGTACAGTTTACGTGACGTCAGCGGTCCATTCATGAACAACTCCCCTCCTCCTCCTCCTCCTCCTCCTCCTCACTACGTAGCTGCTAATGCGATACAACGCACCACGTGGGGGTCCTTACCCCCTTTCTTGGCCAATCAGAGATCAGCGCTTAACGCAGCAGACACAAATACACACACACGCTACGCTACACTCCCCCACCCGTACACACGTGTGCGTATGTACACATGAGCGGCTTAAAAGGTCTGCGTGCTCAAGTTTCACATGACATGCTGTACAGGGAGAGTTGATACATATACACACAAGCACGCATGGACACGCGCACACACATATATACACACACATACACACACTCCCTCCTGCTCATAAGTCAGATGATGAGAAAAATCAAAGAAAATCTTGATCGAGAGATGAGGGGAAAGATGGCGTGATGATGGATGTAAGAGAGGGAAGGGAAGAAGGTTACAAATGACAGGATAAGATGATGGAATGGATGAGGAGACGGAGGGATGGAAACATGGCTGATTGGCTGGAGGGCTGTCAGAAAAACGGATGCAAAATGAAAACAGCTCTCATCCCTGTTCGCTTGGCTTGTAAACAACCACTGTCTCTGGGCGAGAGAGGAGAGTCTCGGGGGAGGGGAGGGGAGGGGAGGGGAGGAAAGGAGGGAGGGAAGGAGGGAGAGAGAGAGAGAGAATGAGTGAAAACAAGATAGCACTGCATCAGGAAAGATATGAAAGACAGAGGGAAGGGGATAGAGGGATAGAGAGAGAGTTGTTATGCCCCCACACACCATGACTCATCTCCAGCAGAAGGAGGGCTCTGTGTGTGTGTGTGTGTGTGTGTGGGTGTGTGTGTGTGTGTGTAAGAGTTCGTCAAGAGTTTGAGGCACATGCATCTGTGCTTGAATACGTGCAGTTGTTGGTGCGTGTGCACGATTCAAGCTCGTGCATGATGATGATGATGATGATGGTGTGTGTGTGTGTGTGTGTGTGTGTGTGTGTGTGTGTGTGTGTGTGTGATGGTGGGAAGAGAGGAGAGGGGTGGGAGGGGTGTAGGGGGGCGCTGCTGTCACAACTGGGAACATTTAACAAGTCCCCAGACGATCTCGGCTTAATTGATTCAAGGCTAGAGCCAGTTCAGCTTCACATGTGCCATCAAAAAATTAGAAAAGAAATCTGGATAAATTGCTCCATTCATTAATGATCAGCACTAATAGGCAGACATGATATCCTTTAGAGGTTCTCCAGGCAATTAGGAGGGATAGGTGGCCACAATGCACAGCTGAAAAGCACACCACAGGCAACAGACGCTTATGTTACGGTCCAGACAACTCAGAACTCAAACATTTTCGACCTCCTACTATAAAAAGTATTACCCCAGTTCCAAAAATGTGTCTTGGTATTGTCTTGCTGAAATAAGCGAGGACCTCTCTGAAAGGCATGTTTGTCTGGATGGCAGCATATGTTGCTCCAAATCCTGTATGCATCAGGTCACAGCATCCATGATTTCTGAAACAATCTTAAGTGTGGATTTGAACTGCCCGCTTTAAAACTCAATTATGATACTGTCATCTGTTACCAATCAACCTGTTTGAATGCTCGAAACAGGTGTTTTTGACTATTTCACATCCTTCCCAGTCTTTTGTTGCCCCATCTCAACTTTAACGTTGCAGGCATGGAGACAATGGATCACCACTCAAAGTCGAGTTCCAACTAAATCCTTCCACCTGACCTGATGACGAAGCATCTGTCTGACGTCACACAACACTGGAAGCACATATGGAAGCCTAAAATAACACATACTATAATACAGTCAGACCTGTTCTGCTGTTAAATTGATGACAAAATAACACAAATGTTATTAAGCACCATAAAATAAATGTGTAATGACCTCTGTTACCTTACACGTCGTTTTCCCTCCTCTGTGTGATTACAGGAGGCTGCAGTGCAGAGGGTTCAACTGTGCATGCGCTTGACAATGAAACTCAGATTGTCATGGTCAGCCATGTTTTTGGTTTATTTTTGGCACTGCGCACCTGGAATCCTTTGAGGTTAGTTGGTTAGAAGTTAGTTTCAACTGTGAAATTCTGACCTCCAACATTGTCTGGAACGCAGCAGTATCTTGCATTTATGAGCTGTCGGAATGATCTCAAAAATTAGCTCCTGACTGTGAAAGTTCACAGGTACACAAGTGGCCAAGTGTTTTCAGTTGACATCATTCACACAGAAACAGTGTGGATGAAAGAAAAAGTTTGGTTGATAACTCTATATTAATTCAGGTATTGCATATAAATTTTTGCTTACATATAATTTGTAATATGGTTGTAACTGTTAAGGCTAATTGATGCTAAACGTTACGATGATATGGATACATACAGAGCCCTTTATCATCAGTTAGTTAGTGAAAATAATCTTCTGTCTTTATGTATTTAATAGCTTATTTACCTGCCCCTTTTGACTCTTTCTCAAGACGCACATTATTACAACCTCCTCCAGTGTCACAATGTTTGTTGTTGTCAGAAACTTGACTTTGAGCAGCGCCCTCTACTGGAAACATTGCTTAAAATCCATGCCCACATGAGGAGTCCATGGAAGGATGTGGACAGCGACGGTTACATCTTCAAATTTATTTCACAGTTGAAATTTCCAACTTCTGACCTTAAAGCATTCAAAATGCACGACTAAGAAATCTTACAAATCTGAAAATATTGGACATAACGTTCGTCCTCAATTAGTTAGTGAAAAGAGGTCTCCATCCAAATGTCGCTATGTATTTTATGACCGCAGAGACTGCAACCATCTACAACAACGAGAGGCGCCCCCTGGTGGATGTAATTCTTAACATCCATGCCAACAAGAAGAGCATATGGAGGTATGTGGGCAATGATGGTTACAATGTTTGAAACGGACGTATCTATTTTCATACAATAAGGGGGCATAAATGAGCCATTACATGCTGTACACATAGTGACCTAGATTAGTTAGAAAAGTTATTTATTAGCATTAATCCTAATAACAAGTCAAGCAAAGCAATATTTTAGCGGTTTCAGGGAATGTACTAATGCAGCATCCACACCGTTTCCACATTTCAACTTAAAAGCTCATGAACACACCATAATTGGAAGAATGTCATCCCAACTGGAGAAACTGGACCATCCAAGGAGCATGTAAATGCAGCATTACACCCTATTAATCCTGCTCATATATGACTCTCAGCATCCTCATATCATGTCCTTGTCTTGTTGTTTTTCCAGGTGAGGATGCAACAACCACGGTCATGGATACAGATAGAACCCTGACTTTGAGTAGGTAAACAACAGCCACTCCCCCCTCATCTAAAGCCAGCTAGATCTGCACAGCAGAGAGCAGCAGCAGCAGGAGGAGGGGGAGGAGGAGGAGGAGAGGGTGAAGGAGGCAGAGAGGAGTTGCTCTAATTCCTTGATGTGTGTATGTGTGTGGTTGCGTGCTCAGCCTTCCTAAAAAACCAGCGCTGCTCCCCCTGCTTGCCTCTCTTTACTGAGGAGTGAAGGAACCTGCAAATCCTCCGGGGAGTGTGAGCGTTTGGTGCACACAACCTCACCATCACACAACTTCATCTCACCCTACACCCCACTTTACGTTAAAGAGTGCATGTGTATGCAAGCTTTCTTGCAAGTTACAACTCGCATTCCTTGCTACACTGCTGCAAATGACCCTATTTGTTGCAAATTACGCGCAAAAATACCCACACTTGGACTCTCTCCAACTACCCGCTCGCACACTTGATTCCCATCGGGGGTGCGTTCACGTTTGCAGCCCAACATGCGCAAGTTTACCCGGTTAATTTCATCTCTGTGCGTGCACAGGCTCCGGTTCTCCGTCTTTCGTTCACTGCGACATATAAAACACCCTCCTTGACCCACATGCACCGCTCAGGCTCCCTGCCGCTGACTGTGACTGACAAGCCCGCTGCAAAAGTGCGTACAGAGCTGCTGCTGCTGCTAGCCTAGCACTGGTATAGCACTTGCAGCAGCAACTTCAGAGGTCCTGCAACACTCCCACTTTCAGATTTTTATCCGTATATTAGTGGTATTTTCATTTTTACCTTGGTTGCAGTCAGCTTCGGGTGCAGAGGCGTCCTCAGTCCTGGACGGCGGGCGATTCCCAGAGATTAGGAGATCATTGGGAGCCAGGCACATGTAGTTGTACAGTGGAGGGTTTAGCACTAGTTCAGTTTGCCCACTCGGTGCCCTGCTAGCAGTGCTGCTAAACAGCCCCGACTCCGGCTCCACGTTGGGGTGACAGGACTGTCCCTTCCCCTCCCTTCCCTTCCCTTCCCCTCACGGTGCGTGTTGACAGCGCGTCAGCTCTGCAAAGACCTGGCGGACGCGTCCAAATCCGAAATAAAATCCAAAAGTGGCAGCCAGACGGAGTTATAAGTCAACAACAACAAACAGAGTGGTGGTGCCGCTGGTCCTGCTGCTGCTGTTCACGGGTTAGCAAGCTGCGAGGTGCGCACAACATACCGCTCACAGGAAAGCATGTCGCATTTTGCAAAAAAGCAGCCCCAAACGTGGTGTCAAAACCCGACTGTTTTCCTCTCCAGTGCCAGCAGCGGTACAGGAGGAGGGGACGGAGGAGCAAGAAGAGGAGGAGGAGGAGAAGGAGGAGGAGGAGGGGTGAAAATTTAAAAAAAAAAAAGAAAAGAAAGAAAAGGATGCTTTATTTCCAAACGATGAGTCAGAAAAGATTGCGAGCCCAGTTTCGCAACGTCCCTCCTTCAAAAATAAAACATCCAGCTCTCCTCTCCTCGTCTTCACTTGCTGCCTTGCTTTGCCTCGCTTCCACTCCTCTGGCCGGTGTACGTGCACACACACCGCTCTGCACTAATGCACAGGCGGGTCTTGTCTTGCAACCTCTTCTCCCCCCACCCGCAGAAAAAAAAAAGACAACACAGAGAAAAATCAGCTCTTATCATCAGCTTGAAAACTCTTTTGGCGCCATATTTATGGCGTACTTTCAATTCACTGCTCACCGCAAGCAGCACTTCCTACTCTGAGAAATGCATGATTACTGCGCCTCGGAGAGGAGAGGACGGGGATTGAACCTTCACCTGCCAATTCTGCCAGTGAGGCTTACTCTGGCACAAAGTGTTGAAATGGGACGTAAAAAGCTGTAGCCACTGATATCATATGGCAAACAGACACCAGACTGATATAAAAAATATTTTCTGAAATTTAATAATTTATATCTGGATGACTCAGTCGTGTAATGTCGCTCAGCTATTAAAGATGTTTAATGTTTTAAACTTTAATTAATATTTATTTTAGCTCCCAAAAGAGTGAATTCAAGCGCACAAAACAGTTAATATATTTGAGCTGTGGTTTTCAAACTGGGGCCCGGGGACCAGTGGGGTCCTTGAGTGGGTTGTAAGGGGTCCCCAGCAAAAGGAGAAATAGAAGGAGATGAAATAAAGGTTGGATGTTTTGATTTAGAATAATTTATAGGGATCATAGTTTGATCATTAGATGCCTGTGAAGACTTTATTATCTCCAAACCTTAAAAACAGAAATGACTCACAGGGGATTCCTTAAGACAAAGTCCTCTCAAACTGGGGCTCTGCAGTTCAGTCACTTTAAAGGTACAGTTCACCCCAAAATCAAAACCATGACATCGCTACTCAAGATAATCCACATACCTTGTCATGAGCAGTGATGAGTTGTTGTTTTTTTTAATTAACTCATTTCATTACAAGATAACTGCCATTAAATAGTGACATGCTACATTGCAGGATTATCAACTGAGAAAAGTAACTAGTTAGAGTACTTTTGCGTTACCAAAAATGAAAACCCCTTTGCGACTCCACGCACATGTTAGTCATATTGTCCAGACATATTGACTCTACCGAGACTACTTCGCCAAGTCAACGACCCCTAATCTGTAACTCTGCAAGCTAATTACAGGAATATTAGCCATTATGTTTCACTACAAGTAAACATAAGCTCAAGAGGGTACTGGGGCTTAATGCATATAGCCTTTATACAACATGTAAATTTGGTTTGCAATTGAACTGCAATGAAAACAGGTGAACTATTTTAAGTATATCAATATAAATAGAAACCGTGGGTACCTAACAGGCGCAGCTGTGAAGCTTGTGACTGCTAATGATCTGACAGTAAACTGGGCAGAGGTGTACAAAATTAATGTTCCAACATTCGCTACGAAAACAAAAATGCAGTCACACACAGCCTACAGTGTGTGATGTTTCAACACGTAATAATGAACCTGTTAACAAAGTTTTTGTTGAAGTATGTGTTGTTTAATCGGTTCTTCTGACCGACTTCCAAAGCTAAACAGTCTCTCCACAGGTGCGCTAGTCTGGATGATGTTTGAGTATTGACTCAAAGAAGGATTTCAGGGAATTTGTTCAATACAGCCATCTCAACACTCAACTTGAAATAATCTGTGATTTCACTGTGTCCTCTGTGTCAAATGCAAAAAAAAGTCACCCTCTGAGTCTCCTCCAGTGACAGGTGCAGATCTTGCAGTGATTCCCTTTGCAGGGAGAGCATGTCACTTGGCCACAAGCATCAATTTTTAACAGTAATGGATAACTTTTTTTGAAATAATTAAATAACTGCTAGATAAAAAACCTACCTTACTTTGCATCTGTGGAAGAGAGATACAGTACAAACATTAATGATGTTCTCCTCAGCTGAATTTTAACCTCTTGTCCACACTTCGTTCTGCACTGTGTAGTTTGACAGAGAGAAAATAGTTCCTACATGAAAATCTGAGCACCACAAGCCGAGTGCCATCTAGTTCCATTATATTCAAGAGAAGGCAGACATCTTTACGGCCGATATCTCCAAAATTCAGCAACTCACACCAAAACTATCTAGACTCTTACTGCAGGTAAGAGGAAAAATATTTATTTTCGATTTGGGGCTGAATTGCCAAAACGATGACATATGTTAAAAGGTTTAAACTATCCCTTGTTTCCTTTGGATAACATGTGACTGGAACCTTTATGTAGGAAGATTTATGCTAGAATTCAGACTCATCTGCAACTTCTAATTTAATGTACTTGTTCTATTTCGTCTCAATCCATCCATCTTTTCTTAAAGGCAATGTTTAATTCTCACCATCACCAGTAACTGCTGTCAAAATAATTGGCAGCCGGAGCTTCAGTTCAAAGTGAGGGCCTGTAGTTGCACTTTACTGTAAGTGATAATATCTCTCCATCAGTGATTGATTTGCTCACAACGATCCAAAGGGAACGGCTGGCAAGTAAATTACCTTCCTTCACATTTTCTCTAAAATCTATATTTAAAGGGGTGGAGGGTGTTTGATCAATGTGTAATCTACTACCATCCACTGTCTGTAAATCACTGTCCTCTGCCTGTTATCAAGCAGGACTACGTTTTCTTCTACTTTGTCCGGAGACTGTCATTTTGCAAAGCACTTTTTAGTTTTCACAAATGAGTCTGTTACTGTCTCACTGAGCATGTGCGGCTTGTAAAGGAGAAATCTGTAATAAATCACAAAATGGCCATGATATGTCATCAGAGATTTTAAAAAAACAAACATGCTAAATTGAAATACTCACTTCTCTGTCCTTCTTTTACATTTCTATTCTTGTCTGTAACTTATTGTTTTTATTGTTATGGTTTGCCCGTTTCACGTTAAAGGAGCAATATGTAATGTGCAATTGCACATGCAAAAATAGTACAGCAGTCCAAATAGGAGCCATTGCCTCCTCTCCAGACTCCGCAGGAAACTCAGGCAGGCTGCAGGAACACTGCAGGAGCGCAAGACACACGCAACATCATAAACTGGCAATAACAAGCACGGACAAGTCATTCACTATAAGTTGATCAGCGGTTTCTGACTTTCAATTGTATGTCAAGGTAAAGCTAAGCCTGTTATCCGGAAAACAAAATCCTACTGCTCCAAAAATACACAGTCTGGAGTTGGAGTTCAGTAGCTGCCTGCCTTCAGCATGCCAGACTTCATGTTGTAATCATGCTGTAAGAGATAACCATCTACTCCTTACACAAGATCGTTTTATTATATAATGATTTCTTACAAATCATAAACAGACACGTACCCATTTGGTGAATATTAAGCAGAAATTTGAACTCGTAATTATTGTGAAAAAACAAACAAAAAACAGTTTTGACAGCCCGGAATAAAAATTTCAAAGGTGGACAGGGGGAGCTACATTTTATGATTCATATATTAAAGATTTCTCCTTCAATTAGAATTCTAATTAATGCCGAATGTTCACAGAATGAGTGAGTGTCTGTTTATGAGTTGTAAGAAATAATTAATAATCTTTTATAGGGAGTAGATGTTTATAACGGTTAAATTGAGGAATTTGTTAATGGAGTCTGGCAGGAAGAAGGCAGGCAGTCACTGGACTCAAACTCCAGAATGTTTAATTTCAGAACAGTGGACTTTTGTTTTCAGGACAACAGGTTTAACTTTACATTGACAGACCACAGACAGTTACAGTATAAACAACTGATCAACTTAAAACTATAGTTGGTAATGTTGGAGAGCTAGCAAGATTTGAAAGTGGCACCTCCTCTAAGCTCCACCCCCTCCTCCCCCTCCCGTCAGTGCTCCGTCCAAAACCACGCCCCACGTCGAGTAAAAATGCTCAATGCTCCGTGCAGGAAGCACAGATCCTATAAGTTAGATAAGCAGTACATACCGACGACCGGCTTACACCGACAGAGAAGCTAATGTTAGCATTGTGCTAATACGAGCTACAAAAGTAGCTAAGTTTGCAAACGTTACTTCATGAAAATAACAAATCCCCCTGAAGCAAAACAAATAATTACCTGTCCAACAGAAAGACAGCAACCTCTGCATCACTTTTCAGGCCCTTCAGATGCCTCAGTTGTCTCCACCACTCAAAGGCTGCACCGATGTTGACTCTGGTTTGTCCTCTAGCTTTATCCAGAGCCATTTTCGTCGCAGCCTTTTTCTGCTTCCGGCTTTCTTTTCTTTGCCTGTTTAGCGGGGCAAGCCGTTACAAGTAACGCTGGAAGTGGTATTTTTGGCTGCATTTTCTCAGCTACAGTACTCTTATGAACTTAGTTATTCTCCTGCTAACTTAGTATTTCTGCTGAGGAGTGTGCTGAATATTTCCGGCAACAAGGAAACGTGATGAGTGCGCACACAGGGAAGAGGGAGGGACAGAGGGGGGCGGGAGCAGCAGGAGACATGAAGGCATCTGATTGGTTCCTTTCCATTCGGACCGAATGGCAGGGATTGGTCAGAGTTTTTACAGGCCTGTAATTGACACAGAGGTCTGATTTTTTTAGTTCCTTTTTCTGAATACATAATGTATTGACTACTCTTAGGATGGAAGGACTATTTCACCCAGTATAACAAAAAGTGTTTCTGAACAGGATTACCAACTATAGCATTAAAGTGTATTACGCATTATTGCATGCTTTGCGATCCTGCAGGATTCCTGCAGCCTGCCTGAGCTTCCTTGAGTCTGGGGAGGAGGGGGTGGGGAAAAACAACTCACTTCAACCATCGACTGTATATTTAATAGGATTTCAACCTATTTAATATACAGTCTTTGGCTCCATTTCACTATTTGGACTGCTGTACTGAATTTTGGATGTGCAGTTGTAACATATTGCTCCTTTAACTCGGTACCTCTGCTGTGACAGACAACAGATCATCTCAACTGCTGTAATTAATCTTTGCTCAGCTTTTTTTGGATCTAAAATGTCTGGTCAATACGCATAGACGCAGAGCCAGGAGGCACACTAAAATTAAGGTCATTCAGATGAACAAATGGGACGATTCTACTCGTATCAAACGCACAGACCTGCAAGTGCATGTACGTGCGCACTGACACAAAACCACTCACACACACAGGCAAGAATGTCAGGTGCACAAATGCTCATATCAGCTGTATCAGGTGTCACTCAGAGGGGAGAGGGAGAGAGGAAAAGAGGGTGTGATGCTGTTTTGCACAAAGTGAAATGAGGCGGTGAAGGACACAGAGGAGGGATTTCTCTGGCACACATTCAAATGCAACAGCAGCAGCATCCCACAGTTTGTCCTCCCCTCTCCCTCTCCTCCACAAAAACGCAGGTAGGTAGTGTGTCCCCTGAGGAAACAGCCCGTGACCCTCTCCATGGTCGTTTTTAATGTGAGGTAATTCAATTTCCTGTCTGATGAGATGCACACGGTGTTTATTCAGGAAGCAGGTCCGCCCAGATCTGGGTCAAATAGTAACTGTAGTTTGTTTAAGCTGCTGGCTACACCAGATAGGTGGGGTTTACAGCTGCAGAGTATTTCTGATTGTTATCGATGTGTGGTTAAAGGCATGAAGCACATCATGAAATCATTAAAGGAGAAATGTGTAATATATTTACTGTAATAAATCATAAAATTACCATGATATGTCATCAGAGATTAAGGAAACATGTTAAGTTGAAATACTGGCTTGTCTGACAATAGTGCTACAGCACGGTGTCTACCTTTGACATTTCTATTCCGGTCCATAACTTGTGTAGTAGTAAGACAGGAAGTCACTGAACTCGAACTCTAGAGTGTTTATTTTCAGATCAAATAACAATGATGCATTTGTCCTGCACTCCTGCAGTGTTTCTGGAGCCTGCCTGGGCTTCCTGGAGTCTGGGGAGGAGGAAGTGGGAGTAAACAACTCGCTTCAACCATAGATCATATTAAATAGGATTTCAACCATTTAATATGCCGTCTATGGCTCCAATTCGCTATTTAGACTGAAGTGCTCATTTTTGGATGTGCAGTTGTTACATATTGATCCTTCAACCACATCCCTTCTAAGACATTAGTATTAATAACTAATGAATTCACTGCTACTGGCTGACACAGTAAATGGACTGTATTAATAAGAAAACACCATCATAAGCAATGGCTTCAGAAATCACCACAACACTGGGTCAACATCAAACCAATCCAAGCACTCCGAAATCTAAGAAGATCCATAATAATGATGAAGGAAATTAAAAAGCCTTTATTGTAGTGGCTAAATCATTAAAAATGCCAACATGTTTTGACAATTGTTGGTCTTCGTCAGGGTTTTAAGACTATATATATATATATATATATATCATCTCTCTTTTATACTATATATC
>JAJHUR010122988.1:0-18909 GCA_027495735.1 Lutjanus campechanus | reverse complement strand
ACCCTGCTCACACACACACACACACACACACACACACACACACACACACACACCTTTGAGAGTGCTGTTGGCGTTGAGGTCCTGTCCGTGATTGATGGGAGTGAGAGGAACGCTGCCGGAGCTGCTCTCATCGTTCTGCTCCAGATACTGAGGAGGCATCACCTGAAACACACACACACACACACACACACACACACACACACACACAAGTATTTGTTTAGTGTCCGAGTCAAACAGGTGTGAGACGTGTCGTCCTGCTCGTTGTGTGTTCTGGACCTGCTGGCAGGCGGGGACCTGGTCTTTGGCCCCTCGGAGGCTCTCCCACAGCGGGGAGTCGCTGGTCCAGGCCAGGCTCTCCAGGACCTGCTCCTCCACCTGGTTCAGGTGCTTCACCACCTCCCGAAACAGCCCCTGCTCCGACCGCACCAACACCTCGATCACCTGCACACACAGTCACACTCTGATGTTTCTCCTGCTCATTTTAACATTTTAACATTTTAACACCTCCAATATTATAAAAAAATCTTATATCACAATCCAATCTGATCATATCTGATTAACTTTAGCAGCACAGAGCTAAGATTCAGCTACATCAAGTCACGACACGCCCACTTTTTAACAGACAAATCAAACATCACATCGTGGCTGCAGATCCTGTTTCACTCAGAAACGTCAGACTCTCAACCTGCTGTTTCATCTGGACTTTAAACACGAGCTGAGAACATGAAGAAACATGATCAGACACACGTTCTGATCGAAGCGATCGGATGTATTGATACCTTGTAGAAGTGATAAGCGGGCAGCTGGAAGATGCTGATCAGGTTTGGGAAATCTCCCGGAGGTCTGTAGGAGAAGATGACGATCTCCAGACAGCAGACGAGCAGCGAGCGATGGAAGACGTCCTGCTCCAGAATACACTGAGAAACACAGACACAAATTCATATTAATAAAAAATAAACTAGTTCAGTTTGATTAGAAAGGAAGAAAATACTCACTGACAGGTCGGCGTCTCCCAGGATCATCTTCTCTCTCTCGATGATGGACTCCAGGATCCTGTAGTAGAGCGCCTCCGCCAGGTGGAAGTACTTCACTGCCATTTCTACGAGGAGAACGTTTATTACAGACGGCTGGTGTTTAGAGAGAAACACGTCTGTCAGATATATGTGTTCAGGTGTTTACCTCTCCCCATCCCCCTGTTCTCTGCCCCGCTGCCCTCAAAGTGTTGAGAGAAGAGCTCAAACATGTCCTTCAGGCGCCTGCTGATGACATCACTGGGGTCTCTGGCACAAGTCCTGCAGGGAGACAGTTTGTGTCGTTACACTGCAGAAGATGACCCGAGTAGAAATAATCACAGGGTTCAAACAAGTCTTCATTTTAACCACAGACGTTTCTGTTACTCCTTTATCATTTTCATTTTTTGTTTTTTTCTTATTTACAGTTTAATTTTCTTTAGTCAGCAAACGGCTCCTCAGCCAGAAAAAAACAACAATGTCTAATGAGGCGACATGTCAAAACTATTGATTAAATATCCAAGAGTACATGTTTTAATTGATTACATTCTCAATGATCAATCATTAATATCCTGACTGCTGCAGTGTTTAGTTTTTCATCCATGTGTCTTTGTTTTCATTGGCCTGTTTGTGATCAGATCACCTGACTGGCTTCTATTAGTTAATTAATTCAACTTGTACTCAACTATGATTTTAAAAGTAACTAAGTAGATTACATGGTGTAATGCATACTTAAGTACAAGTAAAAGTACAGACTTGAAAATCTACTCATGTAAAATAAACATGTAAAATGTGATTTGCCAATTAGCAATCAAATTAGCCCAAACTGCTACGTTTTTACAAACACTGAAACCTGTTGAAGTGACAATAAATGTGCCAAAACCACTTTAAGAGTTAATGATGAAACAGGTTTAACAGTTAACTTGGTGCAGGCCTGCAGATCCAGAAACATACCTGAGTGTTTCCGTTAGCTTAGCGCTCGGCCCCTGTTTGGTCCCCGACAGCAGCGTGTGGAGCCGTCCCACGCTCTTCATGGCGGACGAGACCGGAGACGACAGGCTGTTGTCCTGAACGTACTTCCTGCCCGTCAGAGGAGTGGAGACCTTCAGAGCCGAGGCCTGACCAGAGGAGAGAAGACACCACCGTTATTATAATAAACACCAAATAATAAAACCCAGAAACTGCTTTAAAATACAGAATCTTTATGTCTCACAGTGAGGCTGGTGTGAAGCCTGTTGGTGGCGCTGTCCTGGTTCTCCACCCCCTCACACAGGCAGGGCCCCGGGGTGCCGATGTCCTCATTCGCCCCCTCCCCGGTGAAGATCCGCTCATCCAGACCGCCGGTGGCCAGAACGTGTTCCTCATACACCCGACTGAGAGACAAACTGTGGACACAGAACGGCAACATGTTACCATAGTAACAGGAGATGCTTTTATTTTGAAGTGCAGGAGGTAATGTGGTGATGTTTTATTTAATTTAATTCTATAACAGAGTCAGATGAATAAGAGACGGAGACACAGAAACAAGGACGAGAAAGAGAAAAACACCTTTGTATGGAAGTTGTTGTTTCAGTTGTTTTTGTTTTTATTTCTAATGTTCTTTCACACCTAGTTTTAGTTTTTAGTTTAGTTTTACTCGACAGAGAAGCAAATAAAAGTTGAACGATGACTCACAAACTGTCTCCAAAGTTCATGGGATCCAGAAAACCGGTCAGACTGTCCTCCTTTCCTCTGAGAATCTGTGAGACAGAGACAGGAAGTTTAGTTCAGACCACGACGATGACGATGATGAAGATAACACAAACAACAAACATATGAGTGACTATCAGGAGGCACAGTCGGTGTAAACGCGTCTCCTCACCCTCTTGTGGAAAAGCTTCTTCATAAACGGTTTCCAGAAATGTTCTTTGACTCCTTTGGCCTCCAGCACCAGACCGTCGTGCAGCTCACACAGCTGCTCGATGAAGCAGTACGGACCCGAGGACGGCCTGAAGTCTTTACTGCTGAAGTCCTCTGGAAGACCTGCACAGACACCATCAGGGAATGTTATTTATTTATTGATTTATTGACTGATTATAGCCTGCATTCATCTCAACTGGATTTCTATTGTTATTTCTCCATTTTATTAAGTTGTTGGAGACTTTGAGCACTTTTATCATGTTTGTCTTTGTTTGGGATGTTTGTCAAAGTGTGAAGATGGATGTCCTGGTCCCTGCTTCACGCTGATCTAAAGTACAAGTTGAGAGCACGAGGTGCGATGGATTTAATTTATTCAAGGTTTGTCCAAATCCACTTTTGCTGTCTTGCGCCAGCAGCGTACAGCAGGATTCACCTATCAGCTGTGACCAAGTGCCTTGATTAATTCATGGGTGAGTTTAGGACGAACAGGCAATAAACCAATCAGAAAGTGGGAACAACGTGCCAGGAGCTCGAGTGTTGGCAGCATGACGGTGGATTTAAGGCGGAGGCTGGTTTGATCAAGATGCTCTGAACGGTTCATCATTCAGGAAGCTGTTCCATGTTGGTGTAAAAGGGCCGATAATGTATTTATCACAGAGGTTAATGCTCATTCAATGTTGATACTGTTACCATGGTGACCACAGGTGTTTACAAGTTAACCAGGACTGAAAACTAAAGGACTAGTCTTTTAAATCTTTACTGCATTTCATTGAATAACAACATTTTTCTTTAAATTCTATGTTGTTGGTTTTTTTTTTTGGGTTTTTATCTTTAATCTACTAATGTTGTTGATGTTGTGTTCTTTAACTGTTGTTCTTTAAACGTTCTCCTGTAAATTGTTCTATATTTTCTGCTGTAACAAGCTGTTTTCCCACAGGAAGGAAATCAGGAAATCAACACATCTTAAATTCCCTGTTCATGTTTAAGGATTTTCAAACCAACACGTTTGTTTCCTGCCTGAACTCAGTTTGACGTGGAGTCATTTTTCATGTCGAGGCTGGCAGAGCAGCTTCCTTTCTCAACACGTTCTCCGGTACAATAAACACCATGTGTGGAGGTGGAGGTGGAGGCAGGGGGGAGCAGAGGAAACACCAGGCAGCGCTGATACACACCGCTTGTAGGCTGGTTAAAAATTTGTTGGGCAAAAAGAGCAAAACTTTAGATTTATTTTGCACATTTGATTTAGTGACTGATAAGCAGACTTCCTGTACGCCAACGCTGATTTAATTTTATGACTCTTCAATGTCACGTTTCAGAACTCGGAGACTAAATTTACTCTGAGACGTCTGTGGATCAACACATGAACAGACAGAAACAGTTTTCAGGTTGTGGTGCTTTGAGCTAAATGCTAACATCAGCATGCTAACATGTTCACTAGGGATGATAATAACTTAATAATCAATTAATCAGTCATTAATTTGATTGATGCGGTAAAATTTAAACATCTGAAACATTTAGCTCTTTATATGTTTCACTGGACACACTCTTAGAAATAAGGGTTCCAAAGAACTCTTTGAAAGGGTTCCAAGTGAACTTTTATAAAAAGTTCTAACAAGAACCAAGAACGGTTCTAATCTAATGATCTAATGTTCTAGTTATCAGCTTTATTTCTAAGGGTGCATGTAACAGTCAGAGAACGTGGAACATGTTGCTGTGGAAATAAAACTCTGATTGAGGGGTTGTTTTAGTGAGCAGATGTTGGTTCCTGTTTCAGATCTAAAGCTTTTCTGTTTTTCCAAAGAACCTCAGAGAACTTTATGTTTCAGGATGTTGCAGCCGAGCAGAACCGAGCGGAGGAGAGCGGAGCGCGGCACCTTTGAAGCTGGGGTTGAGCAGATCTTTCCTGGCGTTGCACAGCAGAGCGTTGGTGAAGACGAGGTCGAGAGCACACAGCAGCAGATGATACGAGTTCACCAGGTCGTCGCTGATCATCGGGAAGTTCCCTGAACGAGAAAGACAGAAAAACATGACACCACATGAGAGTTTTTTATGTCCTCAGGGTTCAGTTCAGGCAGCAGCAGTCGGGATCGCTGCCAGATCCTACCAGGCAGGTTTCAACCAGATTCTGAAGACGTGTGTGTGGATTCAGAAGGATTTAGGCAGCAACTTTTACTTTCAGGGAGTCCAAACACTTTGTCTCTCAATGAAAAGGTTCCCTCGAGCTGCTCAGTTTGTTCCTCTCATCTGTTAACACTGAATCCAAAAATAAAATGCCAGCAATGTTTTCAAAAACCCAGAAGGAGGTTTAATCCCCAACAACTGTCCAAAACTTCTGGATGATAAAATATTCAGTCTGCTGCAACAGAAACAAAAGTTACAACATGTTTCTCAAGTTGTGACTCTTCTTCTTCTTCTTCTTCTTCTTCTTCTTCATGTCCTTAAAAACCTTGGACGTCTTTATCTTCACACCCTTCTTCATGTTTTAAAACTTGAAAAATCTATTTTAAAAACTTCATCTTCATCTGAATGAATGAATGTTTACCTTTAGCGTGGACAAACAGAACCCAGCAGAAGTTGAAGACCTCGGTCACGGTGCAGGGATGTCGTCTGCAAACAAAACACATGAAGGAAAATTAAAACTGATCAGTGTTTGAAGAGGAAACACTTCTGTCAGTCTGTTCATCGAAAGAAGAAAACACTTGCTAACTTTTTAAAAAGTAAAGAAAGTTTTATTGTTAAAACTAAAAAATGTTAACTTGTTGCTGGTGAATGATTAATCGATTGCAGATTACTTTTCTGTCGATCAGCTGATCGAGTAATGATCTAAACGACAGAACCTCTGTCTGTAGAGCTCCGTCATCACCACACTTCTGTTTGAGAATGAGGTCAAAGGTTGTGATGTCACACCTCTGTTTGCGGCTGCGGTGGACTCGTGGCGGTTCCTCCGACGGCGCCTTGAAGATGGCTTTGAAGATGGGAACGTACTTCTTGAAGATGACGGCCGACACGGTGAAGTTCCTCTCCAGCTTGTCGGTGCCCTGACGGAACTCCTGCGTCAGGTTGGCCATGTCCTGCCACTTCTTCATCTTACTGAAGAACTCGATCAGGCTGCAGGCGGGACGAGAGAACACAGAGAACCGCAGCAGAACGTGAGGAAGTGATCCTCAACACAAATATACAATATTACACATAAGGGTTCCAAAAGAAGGGTTCTTCCTAAAGGCCTGTGGTTCTACAAACAACCATTTCCTTCTGAAGAACCCTTTTCTGAGGATTTGTCAAGGGTTCTTTGTGTTCTTGTGAGATCATTGAAGTCTTTTATTAAGGGTTCTTTTAACCATAATATAAAAAAGGTTCTGGATAGAACCCTTGGAAAATAAAAGGATCCTCAGTAGAACCTCCTGGGTGGGTTCTAGATAAAATCCTTGGAATTTAAAATGGTTCACGGTAGAACCCTCTGAGTGGGTTCTGAATAAGACCCATGGAATATTAATGGTTTCTCAGTAGAACCCCCTGAGTGGGTTCTTTTTAGCACCCTTGGAGGGTGGACAGGTTCAAGATAAAATCCCCAAACAAGGTTCTGGGTGGAACCATTACACCATAGAAGGGTTCTCAGTAGAACCTCTCACAGGGTGAAATCTTTAACAGATGGTTTGAGGTCTAACCCTTTATACTGAGTTCTAGGTAGAACTCTTTCAAACAGTTCCAAGTAGTTAGAGGTTCTACCAGTAACCAAAAAGGGTTCTCCTGTGGGGACAAGCTGAAGAACCCTTTATGGTTCTAGTAAGCACTTTTCTTTCTAAGAGCGTATCACCGTGTATTGAAAGACTTTTAGCAGCAGAGACGAGTTGTTCTATTCCTCACGTAGGAAACAAACATTAGAACAACTTGTTTCTGCTGCTGAGGGTTCCGTTGGTACCTCATCTCTGAGCAGCGGAGGATCCTCGTCAGAGACACGTAGTTCCCCTCAGCGGTGCCTTTTCCCACCGTGGGGACCGAGGACCTGCAGGCCACGTACAGAGAACAGGCCAACCAGTGCAGCTCGCTGCCCTGAAACATGGACGAGGACAACACGTAAATATTATAAAGTATTCATCAACATTATTTAATAATCAATATTATAATTATCAATGATTAATGTCTTCATCACTTTAATGTTGCAGCTGGTAAAGATGGAGCTCATTTTAATTGATTTCTATACTGTTTAATCTGTAATAATACATCAACATTCATTGGCTGATTTATATTTTGTTTTAATAATCTGAATCTGAAAAAGTAACTAGTAACTAATTTTGTCATTTACTTGAGTAAATGTAATTCATAACTTTCCACAACTGCTGAAAAGCGACTACACTTTTAAAAATAAGGTTCCGATACCAATTTTGTGTGCATTTATTTCTATAAATAAATGGATTTAATTAACAGGTTGTGTCATTGATAATGAGTATTGATTTTAGCTGATCCTCCCCTCTACTGACTTCATGCTTATTATCCACATATTATTATTATTATTATTATTATTATTGCAGCATATTGGCATGATGTTAGAAACAGATGCACGTCAGTGGCTTGTCTGTAAAAGGCCAACCATCATATTTATAGAAAACTACAAACGGAAACTGCTGTCTGGTGCTGTAATTGTTTTAACAAGTCATTCAGACTCAAGAGTGTCGCTTTAAACTCATGCTTCTTTCTTACTGTTGAGTTAAAACGTCAGAATTTGAGTGAGTTTAAAGAAACGTCTGCCTGCCACAACGTTACAGTAGTTTCATTTACCTAGGACGGCGAAGTTACGACCCGCCCACCTCCGCCTGTGATTGGCTAAAGCTCGTTGCCTTCGTTGGTTTGGGATGGTCAGATGTAGGCATGAGGAGTGACGATTGGTGAGTTACGGTAATAATATTATGATAAGCCAATCAGAATCAGAGTAAGGCGGGTCATGACTTCGCCATCTTGGAAAAATAAAAATGGCTTACAGTAAATATGGAGACTATCCGAAGCGGCAGCAGTGACAGAAACGACACTAAATACTAACAGTACGAGATGGATATTACTTTTACCTCTAAAGTGAAGTTCCTGCTGATGTTCTCGTAGGTTCTCCAGGCCTCGCTGCTCGCCTCTTCGTCCATATTCAGAGCCCGACACAGATCCTCAAACCCGGTCCGAGCTTTCTGCACAAACTCGTCCTCCTCGCTCATTTTGTGTCTTTCCGAACAAAAATGGCGGTTAAAAGGAAGGTTTAGAGGACAGAGAAGAACACCGACACGAAGAGCAGATGGCGTCCACACAGCTATTTGCTCTAATATAACCGTAACAGCGTTATTAACGTGTAGTACGGTATACGGCTCTGTGCTGTGTGGCCATTTAAATGTCCTCTGACTGACAGATACGGCGACGCAGAGCCGCTAACGACGTACGGAGAGTCACGAGCGGCGGAGCGCAACGTCATTTCTGTGCGTACTTTACGTAGAGAATACCAGAAACAGCGTATCTTACCCCAGCCCACTAAACGTGCGTATGTGAGCATGAATGGGTGGGTCCAAATACTACGACTTCATGTTGTTTTTGTTTTCACTGGTTTCTGAGTCCGTCTGTCAGGAGGTCCGCCTGAAAAACACTCAGAGCTTCTTAAATAATGTTCTACTAGAAAATACATCATTAAAGTGATTAGAATTCAGTTTTAAAAAACATTTTAAGGGTGGAATTCATCCTTCGGCTCTTAAATAATTTTGCTCCACCGTCGAAAAATCAACTTCACACACACCAAAACGGAAACCCAAAATCCGAATGAAATCTCGCGAGAGTGAACAATGTAACGGAAACATGATCTTTCCGTAAACATAAAGAAGTGCCTTCTAACCCTAATCCTAACCCCAGTGTTGTTACGTTTTAAAACATACAATATGTTTGTACTAAAATCACATTTAATAAACAAGAAGTGCCAATCTCGCGAGACTTTCGCAAATCAAGGGTTCCCTTCTAGACACAACCTCAAAAGTTTAGCTGTCCGATATGGAGGACCACAAGTGTCACGAATAACACGTAATAAAGCATTTCATTAATTAATAACTAATTGTACAATAAAAAAGATAAAAAATAGATAAAATAAACTGTTTACAAATTAATTAATTAATAGAATAATTTAACATGTAAGTAGGAAAAGCAGTGGGGAAATGGAAATGGAAAAGGAAATTGTGCTTTTAGATGACTGATTAAAATCTGTACTCTGTTCAATTTATTAATTTACAGATACAATTTATTTGTTTATTATTACATTATTTATTATTTATTTGTTTATTTATTTACATTTCAATATTTAATTCCAGTTTTTATTCATGGATTCTTGAATGTACTTTTAAATTATGTATTTATTGCCTGTTTTTTGTTTCTTTTCTAAATCCCTATTTATTGATGGATAAATATTTCATTTGTAAATTATTTTTAGAATTCCTCGCCCATGAAATAATCAATTATTTTGTGATAAAAATAATAAAACTACATGAAAATCCATCCATGGAAGAAGTATTGTGAAATTTTACTTAAGACAGTAAAATAACTCACTTTGAAAATACTCTATTACAAGTAAAAATCCAGTATTTGTGACTTCATAGAAGTCAGAGGCAAATTTATTTAAAACAAAATATTTTATAGATATTTTTACACCCCAACCAGACTCAAATGTCTAATTAAAGACAATTGATGCTTCAAATGTAAAACAGAACATGGTTCATATATAAACACATTATGGGAATGTCCCATGTTTTTTTTATCTTATAGCTGCTGGATATTCTTGCTTGCTTCAGTAAAAGCAGCAACACAAATGTATAAAAATACTCTACTGCAATAAAATCCAAACATTCACTTACTTCAGTAAAAGTACCTTAGTGTTATAAAAAACTGTACATAAAAGTAGATATTATATCAAAGTGTTAAATCACAGAATACTGCAGTACTGACTATATACTGCAGTATTATAGTGAGTACTGCAGTATGTAGTCAGTACTGCAGTATTATAGTCAGTACTGCAGTATTATAGTCAGTACTGCAGTATGTAGTCAGTACTGCAGTATTATAGTCAGTACTGCAGTATTATAGTCAGTACTGCAGTATGTAGTCAGTACTGCAGTATTATAGTCAGTACTGCAGTATAGTCAGTAGATTGTAGGTGATGGTGTCTCTGATGACCTCGGCGCTGCAGTACGTGTCTCCATTGTAGGGTTCCGTCACCGGCTGTATCAGAAAACTCGATGAAGGAACCATGTCGACGTTCCACTCAGGGAGGAAACTGTCTCCCAGATGTTCGCAGATGTTGTGCAGGACGCAGCAGGCTGCCACCACCCTGGACATCATGGAGACGTCGATGTCGCTCTTTTTCAGCAGGCACCTCCAGCGCCCTTTCAGCCGTGTGAAGGCGGTGTCGACCACGGAGCGGGCGGAGTTGAGGGCGTAGGTGAAGCGGCGCTGCTCGGGAGAGAGCTGGTGCTCCCGACTGTATCCCTTCATTAGCCACGGCTTCAGAGGGAACGACGCATCGCCAATCAGATGGACGGGGACCTCCACTCCGTCAGACAGGACAGATTTCTGAAAGAGACACTTCAGGATTAATAACAAGACATTAACATCTGATCTGTTGTATTACAGCTAATCTGTAACATCCTGTCTGTAACATCTGATCTGTAACATTTTATCTGTAACATCTGATCCGTAGCATCTGATCCGTAACATCTGATCCGTAGCATCTGATCCGTAGCATCTGATCCGTAACATCTGATCTGTAGCATCTGATCTGTAACATCTGATCCGTAGCATCTGATCCGTAACATCTGATCTGTAACATCTGATCCGTAGCATCTGATCCGTAACATCTGATCTGTAGCATCTGATCTGTAACATCTGATCTGTAGCATCTGATGGAAGCTGTGACAAGCTGCACAGAGCTGATCAAGTCTGATCAATATATCACAATTAAATTCAACTGTAAATCTAAGATCTTTAAAGGTCCTGTCCACTCACTCACCTCTCTGGGGAACAGGTACCCATCAGGCCGGTCCTCTGCTCTCAGGTACAAGTCTGAGCTGGACAGAACAGAAGCACTGCTGGTACTTCCAGGC
Source organism: Lutjanus campechanus (assembly GCA_027495735.1). NCBI lineage: Eukaryota > Metazoa > Chordata > Actinopteri > Lutjaniformes > Lutjanidae > Lutjanus > Lutjanus campechanus. The sequence goes on along the minus strand of JAJHUR010122988.1, from coordinate 7,889 downwards.
CAACCAGCGTAGACGTCTGTGAAACTGAAGGACAGAAAACACACATTAAAGGGACAGTTCAGAGTATTTGAACTGTGGTTGTATGAGGTACTGATCAATAGTCAGTGTATTACCTACCATAGATGGAGGTTGACACGACCCCAGTTTGGAGAAGCAGCAGGAGTACTGATGTAGGAAGCTAATCAATGTACTGCTGTGGACAGGGTCAGTTTAAGTGTTGACTATATTTAGAATATTTTCATCTCTTTACCTCGCTGTCAGACAGACTTTTCTGACTGGAAACTACTGTTATATACAACAAATATCACCCTCTTCAAACCAACCAAACTCCATAGATAAAATCAGTAATTTTAGCTCACAGAACACAGGAGTTTGTTGGTCTACTGCTGCCTCCATCTCTTAGTGTGTTTGTGTTATTGTGTGACTTCTGTGTTTTAAAAGCTTAGTTTGGATCCAATGAAGTCACACAGTAACACAAACAAACAAACACATGGAGGCAGTGTTAGATCAGCAACTCCTGTGTTCTGTGAGCTAAAATGACTGATTTTGTCAATGGAGTTTGGTTGGTCCACAGCAGTACATTACTTAGCTTCCTACACTGGTACTCCTGCTGCCTCTCCAAGCTAGAGGTGTGTCGACCTCCATCTAATGTAGGTAACACACCGACTCTGGATCAGTACCTCATACAACCACACTTCAAATACTCTGAACTGTGCCTTTAAACCAGCTCACTAACCAGATTCGGTGGTCCACCACAGCCTGCAGGATCACAGAGTGCCAGCCCCTCTTGTTCAGGTAGTGGTCTGGGTTGTCCCTGGGAGGAGCGATGGGGATGTGGGTCCCCCCGATGGCCCCCGCACACTGCGGGTAGCAGCGGTCCTTGAAGGCCCTCAGGGTTTCGTCCAGCCTGGTGCCGCTTGGCAGCGACACGAAGCGTGAATACAGCCGCTCCACGATGGCTGACGTCACCTGAGTGAGTCAAGTTTCATTTGTAGAAGACCTGATTACACAGAGCTTCATAAACAGGATACAAATCGATTAATTATCAACTATTAATCAATCACCAACTACTCAGATTATTAGTTTTTTTAGGACAAAAAAGTCTAAATTCTCTGATTTCAGCTTCTTAAATGTGAATATTTTCTGGTTTCTTTACTCCTCACTGACAGTAAATATCTGAATATATTTGGGTTGTGGACAAAAACATTTGAGGACGTCATCTTTGACTTTGATCAACATTCTCTGACATTTTACGGACCAAACAACAAATCGATTAGAGGAAAAATTACTGACAGATTGATCACTGGTTGAAAAATAGGTCCAAACGTGAAAACAGCGGTATGTAGCCTATACACTGTATTTAAAAAGTTTTAATATTTCATAGACTAAAATGTGCATCGTAGCCTGTCTGTGGCTTGCTGCCTTTTCCTCTCAATTCTGAGATCTTCTTGAATCTCCATCAGCTGGTATTGATGCCAAAAAAAACCCAAACAAACAGAGAAGTCTTCACGAAAAAGAATTTCATAATTGTGACTCTGCTCTTGTGATGGTAAAGGTTGCAGACCCGCCTGCCCCAGTCCGACATCCTCAACATGAGTTTTATTTGTAGACTACCTGTAGTGGGCTCACCTGACGCACGATGACGCACACGGTGGCGATGCCCACGCCGAACAGCTGAGCGATGGATCGGTACTCTCCAGATCGGGCGAACCACCACAGGGTGATCGCCAGGCGGCGGCGAGGCTCGATCGGTTCGCGGTAGTTCGTCCGGCGTCGCTTTATCTTCGCGCCGACCTCTTCGAGCAGGTAGGCGAAGGTCGCGCGGGATACGCGGAACTGCGTCTTCCACTCTACGTCATCAAACGAGTCTGCCAGAGACCAGAAGGTGTGAGCCGGGCTGCGGTTCCGGACCCAGATGTGTCTGCTGGTGGACGTGATGAGGCTGAGGACGGCGGTGATGGAGGACAGGATGAAGGCTCTCCTCCTCCTCAGGTACTGTCTCCTCCTCCTGTCCCGCTCCTGCTGCTCCCGGAGCCTCCTCCTCCTCAGCGCCGCCGTCTGGAGCCGGAGCAGCTGCACGAGCTCCTCCCTCAGACCCGGAGACACGTCCAGGGTCAGCAAGGAGGACAGCACCGCCGCCGAGAGACGAGAACCGTCCTCAGACTCCCCCTCCATCCTGAACGGGCGGTAAACAAACCGAACGGCGCCGAGTGATGACGTAGGAGACCACAGCACCACGTGACTCCTGTGTTTGGCTATGGTTTGGCTCTCTTAACCTTTATTTTAGAACCATGTGAACAGTGTGAATATAAGAAAACTGTCTCAACAGAGGAGCCGGAGAGAGAATGAGGAGGGTTAGGATTATTAAATCTTGTAACAATAAGAAAACCATAAAGACTGTTTGGGACGTGAGGCCTGTAAAATCTGTAAAATCTGTATGTAAATTATGAATTTATGAATTGAGCCTTTCATACTCAGTTTTCTGCCATGTTATTACTATTTATTTACTTTTTAAAAAACCCTTTTCTTGTTTTTTTCTGTGTAAAAATGTTTGATTTGCAGTTTGTTCAATAAAGAATATATTATCTTATTTCATTGTATTTTAATCTAACTTATCTCATTTAATTTAATTCTATTATTATTTTACTATTATTTCAAATCACATGACAGAAGTGATAAATATGATGGCGTGATCATTCATCGATTGCTTTTCCTTGAAACCAAACTACAGGAAGCGGAAGTGAGGCCGGACGCCGCTGATCTGTAAACGGTCTCGTATTGACGTTGAACGCTGCAGGTCGCTGTTGACTGAGTCCACATGAAGTCGGATCTGATCTGATCCGCACCAACAGCAGCGTCTCGGTTTTCCTGTCAAAGTCACTTCAGTCCGTCGGTCCTCTTTATTATGGCGTTTTCTAAAAAATGGAAGTAGTGCTGAGCCTTGTGTCGTTAACTGTCAGCAAGGTTTTACAGTTCTCTGGACTTGTGGACAAACGGGATGTCCTGAAGACCAAAAAGATGGAGGAGAAAGCGTTAGAAGTCTACGGTGAGAACAGGCCTATTAACAACTGCTGTGTAACGTTAGTGTCAGTGAAGTCAGGTGAACTGTGAAGCTTCATAACACTTTAATAATATTTTACGGTATTGTCTTCCAGAGAATCTTTATATTCAGGCTGTGTACACCAAACTCTATTGTAAAAATCAGATAAACGTGTTTTCTTGAGTGTTGTGGCTAAAGAACTCCATAGTGCCGATTTAATAAGTAACTTGTGATATAATCCAACAAACGGCGCCAAATTTGAATAAAATGTAATGCCGAACGTATATGTAATATATAACGACTGTAACAGAAGATTTACGAAGCTCAAGAGCTCAAAAGGAGAGCAAATGAACAGATGAGGAGAACGGATCCTCGTCTACGAGGCTGCCAAGATGGATGTAGTTCAAAGAAGTCGCCTCCGTTGAAGGAATGTTAATTTAACGATTTTTTGAATGGAGTTTGGTGTGTTTGTACAGACTAAAGCACTGGTAAACAATTTAAGTCATTTTCTGAAGTGAGTTTGGTGTGGTTAGTGTGAAAGGCACATCAGACCAGTGCTTTGTCTCAAATAGAGATATATATATATATTTTAAATAAAGTTTGGTGTGTTTGTAGTGAATGACACATATTCACAGAACTAAAAAGAGTGTTTTTTTGAATGGAGTTTGGTTTGATTGTACAGAACTCAAATGGGTGATTCTCCAAATACTTCTTCATTTCTACTTCAATGTTTTATGAAATGGTGACACATCTTGTTTCCTGCTTTCTGTATCAGATGTGATCCGATCGATCAAGGACCCGGAGAAGCCCAACACCCTGGAAGAACTGGACGTGGTGACGGAGAAGTGTGTGGAGGTCCAGGAGCTCGGGGAGGACGAGTACCTCATCATTATCAAGTTCTCTCCAACCGTCCCTCACTGCTCTCTGGCTACTCTGATCGGTGAGTCGCTCTGCTGATAACACAACGGACACCAAGCAGAAAAAAACAGAAGATCTCAGCTGACTGAAACCTTTGGATTTATTTATTGTCACACACACACATCAGCAGAGAGTTCAGTGTGTTTCTAGATTAATACATTCAGGGTTTATTCAGATCGGTGCTGAGGATGTTAAAAGAAGCACAACGTGTAGAGGAGGCTCAGAACCTCAGGTTTGGTTCTAACGAAGCTCAGAAAGGAAAGAAAAACACAACTGTTTGTGTAACAACAGAACAGTGAAAGTCCAAAAATCTAACACAGTATTAAAGAGTGGAATTATTGCACATTTAACGATAACTTCAGGTCAGTATTACATGTACGAAAATATAAAGGAAACATAAATAATGAGCGATGACTGATGAGTTGAACATATAAATAAATAATAAGTAAGTAGCCTCAGACGGTGGTGAAATAAACCTGTTATGACTGTTATTATTATTATTATTATTATTATTATTATTATTATTATGACTGAATCTGAAGCTCATGGTGTTTTATTGCAGCATTAAATATGTGGAAAGCTGATTTTTTTTCCTCTGCTGCCCTTTAAAGATAATAATTATTATTAAAATTTACTCTCGTTGGGCTGGGGAACATTTTTACATTATCAGGACTTTATGAAGCTTTTAAAGGCATAATTCACCCAAAAATGAGACACAACAAACAGACGGCGTCGGCTTTAAAAGACATTTTTTATTCTGTTCACTTGCACCAGATGACTCTTGACTTTAATATTGTTTTTATTCAGTGTGTTTTAAATGTTGACCAGGATTAGAAGTCATAGAAAATGAAGAAAAAACGGTTTGACTTCATCAGAGACGAGAGGATTTTTATCCTGTAAAAACATCCTGCTCAGTTTGTATTTTGATCAAAAAATTCTTTTGATCAAAACTTTTGTGATTTGACTTTTTACTTTAAACTCATTTTGTTGTGAACAGACGTTCACAGAAGTCATGAAGCGTGTTTTCTCCTTCCTGTACTTTCCTCTGTGAGGAACAGTTTGTTGTGCTGAATTATTGCTTGTTTTTATAATTTCTGTTTATGTTTTATTACATAAACGGCCGCTGTGGCCTTTAATTTTCTGCACTGCTGCTCACAGTTGTGGAAGTTGAGAGCAGAAGTTGAGTGGATCAGTTGTGCAGCAGAGTTTGACCTTTGACCTCATTACAGCTGCTGATCAGTGTGATCTGTGAACGTCTCTGAGTTTACAGAGTCGGACTTCCTTCACAGACGCAGCCGGCGTGATCAAAGAAACACCACCAAAATCATTTTTATGCAAATGACGTCTTTATTATTCATATATTCAAACTGGCTCGACTTGTTTCTGAGTTTCTGTTTTATTATCTGTGTGTTCGTGGTTCTTTACATGATCTGTGGCTGTGAAACACGAGGAGAGAAATGAAAAGTGAAGCAGCTTCTCTGCTAAACAGACAAAAGTCAAACTTGGCTTTGGTTCATATAAACACACAGTGAATAAGATTCAGGCGTCCGTGAGCTGAGAGATATTAAATGGGCACCAGTCCAGTTCTGGAACAGACCAGTGACTCCAGCCAGACTCTTTCATTTATTTAATGAGGGTTTTATTCTCAGGACTCAGGCTCCCAGCAGGATGAAGAATACACTTTATTCTCCCGTCACTCATGTTAAAGACTTTAAATAACTGTTGGTTCCACGACTAAATAACACATTCAGACTGAAAATGTCAGTAATTAGACAGTTTAATAATGTTTTTATAGGCTGCTCATATTATTGACCTCTGCTTTTTAAAAATATATTTCATCAATCATTTAGTTCTGAAAAAGAACCAGTTCCTCCAGGATTTCACAGACTTTTTTTGGGATTGACGATCATTATAAATAATTATAATAATATTAGAAATAACTATTGAAGAAAACACAAAGAGGAAAAAGGTTAGAAATTAGTTCGGTTGTTAGCCTGAAGAGCTGAAAGTTTACTGTTGTCTGGTGACATCATCAGCTGCTCAGCTGATCCGTCTCCGTGTAGACTGTCTGTCTTCTCTTTATCCTGCTCTTGGAATCAGACACGTGCTGGCATGAAGTCAGTGATAGTGACAGAGTGTGTGTAGCTGCGATGTTACTGTCTGTGTCGCTGCACACATGATGTGTGAATTTAACCGGCACAGAATCGGATGTGTGACTCAGACCGGCCGGTCACGATGAAAACCGGACGGTTTACGTCTCTGTCCGGTTGACCTGTTCCAGGTCTGGTGGTGTTTTTCCAGAGACAAAGTATTTTTAGGATCTCACGCTGCGACAGGTTTGGATTAGATTTAACTTCTCATTCATTAAACATGAGAACAGGTGAATCACATGTTAATATGGGACATTTATTCTGATTTTACATGTAAATATGGTACAAAACAGAAGTGAATTCATGCAGGGAGGCGGTGACTCACTTATTATTCAGTCCGTCTGTTCACTGTCAGCGTTCAGTCTGAGTGTGAATGAGGAGACAGATTTTCCCTCAGGACCTTCTTGTTAATAGGATGAATAGTTGAGATATAAATGAGATGATGCTGGAATCTTTTCCAGAAGATTTCTATGCAGCAGATGATTTTCTGACCAGCGGGGGCTGCTGGTGCTCTGCTGCTGTTTTCCTTCACTCAGTCGACCTGCAGCTTCACTTCACCTCCAGCAGAAGCTTTTAAACTCACTGCAGGAGCATCGAGCCTCGTCTCCAGGCTGCCTGACAGCAGCTCCAACAGCAGCTCCAACAGCAGCAGCTCCAACAACAGCAGCTCCAACGACAGCAGCTCCAACGACAGCAGCTCCAACGACAGCAGCTCCAACGACAGCAGCTCCAACAACAGCAGCTCCAACAGCAGCTCCAACAACAGCAGCTCCAACAACAGCAGCTCCAACAGCAGCAGCTCCAACAGCAGCAGCTCCAACAGCAGCAGCTCCAACAACAGCAGCTCCAACAACAGCAGCTCCAACAACAGCTCCAACAACAGCAGCTCCAACAGCAGCAGCTCCAACAACAGCAGCTCCAACAGCAGCTCCAACAACAGCAGCTCCAACAGCAGCTCCAACAGCAGCTCCAACAACAGCAGCTCCAACAACAGCAGCTCCAACAGCAGCTCCAACAGCAGCAGCTCCAACAGCAGCAGCCCAACACAGCCCAACAACAGCAGCTCCAACAGCAGCTCCAACAGCAGCTCCAACAACAGCAGCTCCAACAACAGCAGCTCCAACAGCAGCACCAACAGCAGCAGCTCCAACAGCAGCAGCTCCAACAACAGCTACAACAACAGCAGCTCCAACAGCAGCAGCTCCAACAACAACTCCAACAACAGCAGCTCCAACAGCAGCAGCTCCAACAGCAGCACCAACAGCAGCAGCTCCAACAGCAGCAGCTCCAACAACAGCAGCTCCAACAACAGCAGCTCCAACAACAGCAGCTCCAACAACAGCAGCTCCAACAGCAACAGCTCCAACAACAGCAGCTCCAACAGCAGCTCCAACAGCAGCAGCTCCAACAGCAGCAGCTCCAACAGCAGCTCCAACAACAGCAGCTCCAACAGCAGCAGCTCCAACAACAGCAGCTCCAACAGCAGCAGCTCCAACAACAGCAGCTCCAACAACAGCAGCTCCAACAACAGCAGCTCCAACAGCAGCAGCTCCAACAGCAGCTCCACAGCAGCTCCAACAGCAGCAGCTCCAACAACAGCAGCTCCAACAGCAGCTCCAACAGCAGCAGCTCCAACAGCAGCTCCAACAACAGCAGCTCCAACAGCAGCAGCTCCAACAACAGCAGCTCCAACAACAGCAGCTCCAACAACAGCAGCTCCAACAGCAGCTCCAACAACAGCAGCTCCAACAACAGCAGCTCCAACAGCAGCAGCTCAACAC
>JAJHUR010122985.1:0-10505 GCA_027495735.1 Lutjanus campechanus | reverse complement strand
AAAAAAAAAAAAAGCCTGTTATTGGCTCAGTCCAACCATTAATTGACAGTTTACTTCTACTTGCCAACTCCCCAGTCGGGGGAAGCCTCTACACTACCTATCACATCAATCTTTTTTAACCTGTGTTTTTGTATAGTGGCAATATACGTTTACTGTAACCCACCTCAGGGTGCACAGTATACTCAAATATGTTTAGGACCAATTTCTACATTCATAAGCAGGGTAGGAAGAAAGATTGACAAGACACAATGAGCAACTGGAGCCACAGGACACTTTAACTGAGAGTATATTTTAGTTTTTGGGACAAAAAATTTGATTGATTGGATTTGATAGAGCAAATATTAAAAAAACACAAACATAAAAGGATAAAAAAGAATAGGCAAGGAAGAATAAATGCCTACAAAGCTTATCATGTGTCTCAAAAGTTATAAATTGGAGCAAACAGAAATGCAATTACAGTTACTGATTATGATTTTAAGTCTAAATATTTAGATTAAGAACCTTAAGTCCCTTTTTTATAGCATAGGTCTCACAGAGCTCTGAAAAGAAAATAAGAAAAAAATGAATGAGAAGACAACAAAAACTATACCAAAGTACACAAATATCTAAAACAAACAAACAAACAAACCTATAACTAAACTAATTAATGCAAGTTCTAGGATTTTCTAGTTAAATGTTTTTCTTTTATTTTTAAACTCTGAGAAGGACTGGCTCGAGAGCTGATACCATAATATGTGTCCATGTTTTAACACAGGAAATGTGAAGATGACTAGACTAGAGTCTGCTTTTATAGGAGCGATGGTACAGTAGGAATCTGAACTGAAATGAAAGCGAGCACTCTTATGAGTAAACAAGCTCAGATAATTGAAGTCTTTTAATGTCAAATATGGACATATTCAGCTTATGAAACAATGAAGAAGAGGGTGTCCTGGAATTCAAAAACATCACAGCTGTAATTTATTGTTTCTGGAAAAGAAAAAGTGGCTCAATTGATGAAAAAAAATGTACTGGCTCCTACAATATTACAATGGGAAAGATGGCTGTAATAAAACGTAACAAAAGCCTGATGGTTAATCATGTTAGCCACTTCACAGATGAGGGTAAAAATAATATTTACCCTTTAAAGTTGGTATTCTGTTGGAACAATAACTGCTTTAACAGTGCTTACATATTAACCGGTTTAACACAGTACAATTAAAATAAAATGAAATTTTTCTCAAAGGTAGTGAAAGTTCAAAATTACTTCTATCTGCTCCTTTGAGTTTGACTCAGTTCCTTTGGTGCGTTCAGTTCAGTCAGATAGGATAGTCTCAAGTCAGTTCAGTTCAAATGAGCTCTTGTCAAAACTGTCAAAAAGTCAAGTAGTACATTGTGGAGCTTTAAAAGTCCTACCACATGGTGCACTCAAGTGATGTGAGTGAAGTGCAGGAATGATCTCCTCCTCGGGCCAAAAGATGATGTCAGTCCAACACCTCAGGATAAGGAGGTGGTCGGATTCAGAACTGGCTCACCATCTCCTTCGTCAGTGAAAATCCTAAATCCAAATCAATTACTCTCCAAAGTTATGACATTTCTATCCTCTATAGCCATAATGAATCACAAAATTCTCAGACAACTCCTTTAAGACATAAATAATTCAATGATGAATTTTGACCAAAACGACAGCCCGCGGGCTGATGTTTTTTACAGAGATGACTTTTGGCTCCGACGGCTGCCTTTTTCAATGAGGATGAAAGTTGCAGCCCTGCATCTTACTATCACAGTATAACACTGACAAAAGTACAAACGAATTAAATATGGCACGGACATAAAATTATTAAGCTCTTCTCTGTCGTTTAACCACTTTTTAACCACTTTTAACATCACAGTTGTTATGGTTTGGACATTTTGGGTAGTCTCTTCCTGTTTTATTTTGTAGTCCTGGTTTTCCCTTGTGTGTCTTTGTCATCTTTACTTCCTGTCTTTGTCTGTTTTCCCGCTCTTTGTTGATCATTGATTTTCTTCACCTGTTGTTGTTCACCCACCTGTGTCTGATTACTTTCCTGTCTCTTTAGTCCCTGTGTCTCTTTGTGTCTGTGTCAGTTCGTGTGTTGATTTTTGGTGTTTAGTTCTTGTGTCTTCCCGGTGTTGCTCCAGTGTTTTCTTGGATTTATTTTCCCCTTTTGGAGTTTTTGGATTTCATGGTTTTTGCTTGTTTTAGTTTTGACTGTGGATCCCTTCTTTTGTTCATGTAAGCCTGCGTTTCTGTTACCTTTGTTTATCATTAAATCTCCTGTGAACTCTGCCCTCCATTCCAGTCTGCATTTTTGGGTCCACCACTTGTGATTTCTAGTGTACTTAACACCTACATAACAACAGTAGCAAGTATAACGTGAGGTTGACATATCAGCAAGAGAAATACAAGCTTTTCATTGTCACCTCTTGTCGGCAGACATTACCTACTAGTGCTAGCCAAACTAAGCAAAACTTACCACGATACTGCCAAAAGTGGTTAATTTCTGGCGCACAGGTCCGGGGCTCTAACCTTGTACTTCACACACAAGTCAACTCAAAGTATGCTCACTCTTCATAACACAGGTATTGACTGTCACTTGTGTTTTTCTGACTAATTTCTGGCTCGAGTTGCACCTGTTCGCTCGTGTTGTTTCTCTGCCCCCTCTGTACTGCGCTATGCTGCCGACCTCTGACCCGGAGGGGGTGGGACTTATTTACCTTTCTCCTATCGGAAGCCTGCTTTGCCCGATCTAACCAATAAGAAAGAAGTCTGAGCAAAGTTGTTCTGACTGACACATTTCTTTTTCTTCTCCTTTTTTTTTTTAGCAAATAGAAAATAATATTGGAAATAAAATAATCCTTAAAAAAAATACAATTCTCAAATGGATTACATCAAATAATACTGAAAATAAAATTCTCTTACAGAACCCATTTTTCTACTAAGTTACAATACCATATACTTAGATTGCAATATCCCCATGGACGTTTCTCGCATGTTATTGCCCCTTTTTCCCTCCTTGTTTCCTGCCTCCTCTCACTGTCAGATCAAGGTAAAATGCCAAAAAAAACATTTAAGGAATTTTCCTTGATGGACAAATGTCTGTCTATCTCAGATGTGTGGTCACTACTTACCCAAGGTCCATCTAGTGCAACACAGAGGGCTGACGAAACTCAAACTAGACAGTGTTGATCAAATATGGATCAATACTTTTACTACATTGCATATTTCTTGCTTAAAGGCATAACAAGCAACATTTTCCTGAAAATTAATGTATAGATTTATCCCTTTCAGTCATCACTTACAACCCACTTGAAGTGTGTGGTGGTGTCTGTATCTGCACAGACCCTGCCCTCTCCCTGCATTTTCTTATTTTCTCATTATTTAGCTGCGCTTACAATGTTAGACCAACCCAACACGTGAGTATTTGGCATCCTGGCATCTTTCTGGTGCATTTACAAGCAATTTGGACAAATCCCACTGATTTTACCTTTAAAAAGTTTTTAGAAACATAATTTAATGAGTCTTCAGCTGTAAAAAAAAAAAAAAAAGAAAAGAGAAAGGTGATGACTAGGCAGGCCCCCATTATTTCCTGCTGAATGGATGAGCTAAAACCAAGCACCATCCAACTCAAAGTATACCATCCACCAGCTCCACACTCTTGTCAGTACTGCACATACTCTGCTTTCAAAAAACTGAGATGGAATCCTGATCTCAAGGGGCTTCAAAACAGTAATCTACAAATCGATGGGTGACGTCACGGTGGCTCTGTCCACTAATATACTGTAACCCAGGACAGTGACATGACAAGAGACGAAGGAAAGCTGTATGAGGTCATGCAAATAAGGCAAGATTAATGACACAATTAAGAGAATAGAGGTTAAGTGATCATTATCTGAAAGCTATTTTTAGCACCCAACTGTGAGAACACTGTCAAATCTTTACACACTCCCTGGAAGCCTTAGCTCACACTATAATTTAATCTCAGATTGGTGCAGGCATCAGTATATTCCACAATGTAAGTACTTATTTTCTAAACATGCATCTTGTGGGAGTATTGCATGCAAACACTGGGCACAGCTTCATACAAAGTTCACATTTAATGGTCAAATATAGATGTAAATGTGGACACAACTCTGTTTCAGTCAGGAAAGTCACCACCGTCAGTTTACAGTTGATAAAGGCCACGTTTTTTTTTCTCTGAAAAGGGCACTTCATCACATTTTGTCCACTGTAAAGGCACTCTAAAGGGCACTTTACTATGTTTTTGCTACTGGAAGGGCACTCTTGAGGTCACTTTATCACGTTTTGTCTACTAGAAGGTAACACTGAGGGGCACTTTAGCATGTTTTCTCTACTGGAGGGGCACTCCAGAGGGCACTTTACCATATTTTGTAAACTGGAGGGACACTCTCGAGGGCACTTCATCACATTTTGTCCACTAGAAGGACACTCTGAAGGGCACTTTATCATGTTTTCTCCACTGGAAGGGCACTCTAGAGGGCACTTCTCCAGATTTTGTCCACTGGAAGTACACTCTGAAGGGCACTTTATCATGTTTTCGCTGTTGGAAAGGCACTCTAGAGGGAACTTTATCACAGTTTTCTCCACTGGAAGGGCACCCTGGACTTTTTGACGACACATGTTGACCACTGAAAGGGCACTGTATCACACTGTGTTCACTGGAAGAGCAATCGCCCTCTTGGTGCCCCCCTCTGAGTCGGCAGTATGAGGTGAGGACAAAACATTTTGACTGCTTCCTGCTGCATGTTTTACATGTCAATATGATTCTATGTTTTATTTTTGTGAATATTCTCAAAACCTGTGTCTAATATTCTCTACCATCACAATCAGTCAAACAAAAGGGGGACCTTTAATTCATGACACACAAAACACACATGGGTGATGTAGCTGCAAACTCCTGACAGAGCATGGACAACTTTTGTGCTGGTAAATGTGCTTTGACTGGTTAAACTATCATATTTAAAAGTCATTTATCCTGGCTTAAACTGGATGAAAATGTAATATAATAGACACAGCTTTTACTTCTATTAAATCTGTCAGAGTTTTTCTCTCATTTTCACATTTTCTGACTGGCTGCAGGGGGCTGAGAGAGAACCTGCCACTCTGTGTGTATTGACTCTGAGAGAATGAATGTGCAGATCCTGACTCCTCTGTGAAAGCTGTTCTTCAGCCTACGAGCAACCCTTCTGCAACTGCTACACGTGTATGAGGCATGTTGACCTATTGACCTACTAGGATAACCACACTGTTATATTATTCTGTGTGGGCTGTTTTCACTATCAGGGGCCCCATTAATAAATAGTCCATTAATACAACAGTGTATCATTAAATCCAACTAAATGTTCAGTGTTTCTGCACCAACAGGCATTTTTGACCATACAAAATTTTAAAAAAAAAACCTCTATCAGAGTCTGTAAAACTTATATACAGGTGCAACAAATTGCAGATTTTCATTAAGAAATATATCTGGGATATGTTTTCACCACGTGTTCTTATAGCACATGTCCTTACCACAACATTACCATAACTTTCATTGTTTCCCTTTTTAGATTTTTTTAAATCTATAAAATGTATTTCATCAAGCTTTGTGCATAATTATAAGTACTGATATGAAAAAAAAAACCACAAAAAAATAAGGTCATGGTTTTCTCTGCATCAGTAATTCCCAAAGTGTAGGCTGCTAGTGGGTTGTGAAGGTCAGGAAAAATAAATGAAATCATTTTTAAAATATACCATTTAAAAATTATGATTAGTTATTCTTCATTTATCTGACCCAGTTAAACAGGTGTTACAGTACATTTGGTGACCAGCCACAGTAATAAACACACAGACACAGACACAAAATAATAACAGTAAAATGACAGCAACGTGTTTTTTTTAGTTTTTTTTAAAGGTGTTGTTTCTCAACGCTGTCTTGACGATATCCATTTTCTGTTCATGGGTAGGACCATAAACTATGTAACAGACATAACAAGACAAAAACAATCTAGAAAAATACACAAAAACACTTACCAAGTATATTAAATTTTAACATATATTGTTACATATTAAAATATGTAACAAGATGTAAAAATACATAACAAGACAAAAACATAAACATAAAACATGAAAAGGACAAAAAAAAATATATGTAACAAGACAAAAAACGGCATAAGACGAATAAAAACACGAAAGACATAACAAGACGAAATCATAATCATAAAAAGTCATAATTATGACATAAAAAGTCAAGATTATAATTTAATTTTAATATAATGTAATTATGATGATACTATCCCATAATTCTGACTTTTCATCTAATACTATCAACTTTTTATCTCATAATTTTGACTTGGCATGTGGGTATTTTTGTCTTTCAGCGGTGGAAATGGGCTTCCATGTGAATGAGAAAAGAGTTAATGGATTCGTGGTCACTGAGTGCGTTGGGTGTTAAAGCGATGAAAGATGATTCACAGTTTTGTCCACAGAGACTTCTGGTTCGCTGACTGTGTGAAGGGTTTTGACAACATAACTTTGGTTTTGACCAGTGCAAATCAAATCATAGAAGAAAAAAAAAACTGTAATAACTTTAACTACACATGTTAACTCTCATGCAGTTCTGTGCTGTTTCCTGCTGAATTTCTATATTCCTCATGCCTTCATTTCATACAAGCCTTATCCATCCATTTTTTCTGCTTTTCAAGAAAAGCGCTGTACTCCATGCATTACTGCGTGGCCCTATAACAGAATTAGCATTTTCTGGAAGCTGAGCATCTGGGCTTTGTGCATACCCAGTGCTTCTATTTTTACACGCTGCTTATTACGAGCCTGAGGTCTACTCTGGCGTTGCTTTGTCAGAAATTAGAAGCAGGGAAATGTGAGCAAGAAAATGTGCTTGTGTGTGCGCCCGTACACACAATGTGCATCTGTAGGAGAATGTGTGTATTTGCAGTGTTATTACTCATCCCTGACTGAATTTACATTGTCCTCTAAGTCAGCAGGGTGGTGCAATAAAGGTGTGTATCTGCGTGCTGTGTGAGCGTGTGTTGGTGGGTGGATGGGGATGTGAAAGAGACACTGTGTGCTGTACTATGCAGATTCCCTGTGCTTTTTCTGCTGTTGTGTGTCCTTGTGTGTGTGTGTGTGTGTGTGTGTGTGTGCGTGTGTGTGTGTGTGTGTGTGTGTGTGTGCGTGTTTCACTGTGGTCTACTTGACCTCCTCTCCACCTCTTCCCTGGTCCTACCGCCTTCATTACCATCAGCATGCTTCACACTGCTGCTGTCTGCCCACACACTGATACATATACAGTGCACAAGACACACACACACACACACACACACACTGACAGCTTCCCTCCACTGATCACATCACCCTCTGTAATCCAAGGATAGTCACACTAACAGCCAGCAGGACTGCTGTCTAACTAATCACCCACAAACTGAGAACAAGGGAGTGAGAGAGGAAAAGAATCAGATGATACAATAAAGAGCAAGAAGAAGAACAGAAGGATGGAGTGATGGGTGGAGAGGAAACTAGAGGACATATAAGGGAAGGAAAGAAGGAAAGAAATGAGACCATAACATAGATTATGTGCAATGATATTTAATATTCACATTATTTAGTTACATTTTCAATATAGTACATTTACTCAGTTACATTCCCTGATTCAAATACAGTTATTTTATTTATTCAAAAAGAGCTCCTCCCCTAGTATGTTTTTTTTTTTTTAATAGTTAACAGTTTAAAGGAGAAATCTGTAATATATTTACTGCAATTTTCATTCCGGGCTGGGATAAGTGTTTTTATGTGCCTGTTTCTTATTAATTAGAGTTGAAATTAATGCTGAGTGTTCACAAAAGAATAAACGTCTCTTTATGAATCATAAGAAATCTTTAATAATCTTTTAGAAGGAGTAGATCTTTTATAAGGGTTAAATTGAGCGATGTGTTAATGGAGCCTGGCAGGCAGTGAGACAGGCAATGAACTCCAACTCCAGACACACTTTATTTCTAATAGGAAATATCTTCAAAGGACACTTCACTAATCCACACTCTTGTGTGGAGAAAAGACTGAACACAAATGAGAGGTGCTTTGTGAATGTGGAGACGTGTGTGTGTGTGTGTGCGCCTCAGCCAAACATGAGACACACACACATGCACGTTCTTTACTGCAATATTTACACTTTATTTCTGATAGAAAATATGTTCAAAGGACACTTTACTAATCCACACTCCTGTATGAGGAAAACCCTTCACATAAATGAAAGTGTTTTTGTAATTGCGTAGATGTGTGTGTGTGTGTGTGTGTGTGTGTGTGTGTGTGTGCGTGCATGCGTTGGTGCGCCACGGCCAAACATGCAGACAGACCGATTGCGCCACAGACTTTGCGATTCAACCAGGTTTTAGGCGCAAGTGGGTTTGACTCCAATGCGCCGTGCACAAGATACCAAATGCACCTCACCTTCGATTTGCCTTTGTTTTTAGACCCCCCCTGCCCATGGCCACATAAACTAGACGCAAGTTCATTTGCTATCTTGCAGATGTGGCAAAAATGGCAACTGCGCCGGAGTGAGATAGCAATGCCACCTGCGCCACTCCCGCCATCCACTTTTTGCTGGGTGTAAGAAAAGGCCCTGGAAATATCTTACAAGCACATGAAAATCCACTATAAATTCCTAAATTCTTCCCCTTCCATTGCTTGTGTGTGTGCATGTGTGTGTTGTGGTACTAGTAGTAATAGTATTTTTTTTTTCAGTTTCTTCTCTGCATCATTAAAACTTCTGTTTTATCCCGATCCTTATTTGCCTTGTCTGTCTCTACCCAACGAGGGAGACTGTGTGTGAGTGTGTGTGTGTGCATATATGTGCGTGTGTGTGTGCTTTTTCTTTATGTGAATAGATGAGGTGGGCACAGCGGCTCCCATTAACCTGCCATTTCACAGTCCACAAAGTGCAGTAATCTAGGGGCAGAAGACACACAGAAAGACACGCGCGCACACACACATGCACAGACATACACTCCTTTAACGCACTGAAAAAGTGTGGGAGGTGATTGCTGTGACTACACCTGTAATCACACCACTTTATAAGGCCTCTAAGGCAGACCCACACACACACACACGGAGTACTGTATATGATCTTTCCCTGTAGATGCTGTCATTATACCACATTACATCTGATTAAAGTTATTAAAGATCAGATGTCTCATGTAAGATATCCTGGAGAACATGGTGGACAATATCTATGTGTGCACGCTGTGTGTGTGGGCGCACATCTGCATATGTGGGTACGAGGCTCATTACTTGTCTAACATATATGTAGGAGGGGAGCACAAATGCAGCAGTCTTTAACTCAAAGTCAATTTTCCTGCCTTGTCCCTTTGTGCTTTAATTAGCGGGTTGCCAGAATATTGATAAAATTGCTCCTGCCCGGCCAGTGACCTATTTTTTCCCCAAGGGGAGAAGTAATACGTTTAACAATTCATTTCAGGGTTGGTGCAAAACAGCAGAATGGGAAAAAAAAAAAAATAAATGAAATGAGGGGAAAAGTAGGAGTAGTGGACAGAATGGGACACAAGCAAAATATGACGCTCGTGCTCGCTTTGAAACCATGAGTGATACAGATTGAGTGTACAAATTGCCTCAAGTAAATTATGCCTCTGATGGATTATCCCGCCCCAGCACTGTCTCCACAATTTATTATTTTTTAACAGAAAACTGGTCAGGACTCAAAATCCTGGATGGGGTGTCTGTGGGCTGTCTGGCAGCAGTGCTCAGGAAAAGGCATCAACTGTTAATTGCTTCCATTTTCTTTTCCGACTTAAAGTTTATTCTATTTATGGTGATTTTTTTTTTTAACAGCTGCAAATTGTTTGTCACGGAGAGAAGAATGTCCAGATATGGAAGAACTGCTCCGACCTGGACTTCCGACCTGTCGATCATCTGTTCAAGTCCAGGGATTAGTGTCAAATTCTGTGTCATGTTGAAGTTTATAGAGTTCAGCCTCTATGGTGCGCAAGCTACTGCCAGTGGTAACATAACAAGTTGTAATGCTATTTTTGTCACGTTTTGTTCTTGTGCTTCTGCACTCATCGGCATAGGCGGCACTCACCTGATATTGTGATTATTAAAGGGAAAGTTCAGGTTTTTTTGAAGTGGGGTTTTATGAAGTAGTTATGCATAGTCAATCAGCAAATAAAAAGGTTTTTAGACACATAAATAAAGTCCTCCCTAAAAAAAACAAACAAAAAAAAAATGGTCCGGCTGTATGCTGCTTACACATAGGAGCACCTCCTTCTGCCATGCACTGTATTGCAATCAGAATCAGAAATACTTTATTGATCCCCAGGGGGAAATTGTTAGCGATACAATTGCACCCATTCAAGAATAGAATCGAATAGTATATGTGTGTGTGTATACACACATATATATATATGTATATATATATATATATATATATATATATATATATATATATATATATATTCTAAATCAAGAGAGACTCAAGAGTAAA
>JAJHUR010122983.1:93-10289 GCA_027495735.1 Lutjanus campechanus | reverse complement strand
TACAGTAGATCCCACTTCTAAATAACTACAACCCAGAAACAGAAGCAATTACAGACAATCTTAGTCTGCAGCAATAAAGTGGCTCTCCCACAGTCCATCAGTCGGCAGTCGCGCTTTCTCATTTAAACCTCACCATGTTTTTACCGTAACAGAAAAAAAGACTGCCCGGCTCAGTCTGACGCCTGCTCTGATTGGCTAGTACTCGTTGCCATCAGGATCAGAGCCAATTAGAAGCAGGATGTGGGTGGGAACAGACTCTGCTGTCTCCTCGGTGTATGTGTGTGTGTGCGTGCCTGTGTGTGGCGGGGTCTGGGGGCAGAGGGAACAGGCAGAATAACAAGCAGGACAAACTATCCTACATTTAAATAACATATTGAAATTATCTGCTTGATAACTTATTACGGAGCTGGGAACAAGCCCAAATAAGCAACTACACTTTAGAAACAAGCCCAAGAAAACCGCGACCCGCGACTACAAATATTAATAAGCGACTTCACGGAAAAACAAGCCCAAAGTCGCTTATAATAAGCGGACTTGGCAACACTGGTCGTTTCACGTGTTGGTTTGTTGTGGTGTTGTGTCGTAAAGTGTCACAATGCGTGCGCACTGTGCATGTGTCTGCTGCAGTGTATCCCGTTTGATTTTAAAATGTAATCCTTCTAAGTAATCACCGTTTTTATCAAATATACCGGTAATCTGATTACATGCTTTTTTCCTGTACTGTAACGGATTACAGTTACCTCTTTTTTTGTATCCTAATTACGTAACGCCGTTACATGTAATCCGTTACTCCCCAAGCCTGTTTATAAGCCACTGTTGGCTGGTTTAATCTACAGCAATGCATCATGGTCTATAAGATCATCAAATGTCTGTAGCATCACTGTCCTGTGAGAACCACGTATCTCTAAAGTCAGAAAACAGCCTTTTTTCAGCTTTCTGGCTTAAAAAGTACAGTATTTGCCCCCCGGGATGTAGTGTAGAAACATTAAGTTGGATAAAATGGAACTCAAGTAAAGTATAAAATAAGTACAGAAATTGATTTAAATGTAATTAGTCTTCCTATTTCCTTCTTTTTGCCAACATGACATTTTGAACTGGGGTTTTTTGGCAGGCAACCATCTTCGGTTCTTCTTGCAGGGCATTTATGGCCGTTGTCAGACCAGATACAGCACTGACCAGCTGTCTGGTGTGCACAGTGATGGCCTGAGTGTCCCACCTGAGCACACATGCCACAGAGCATGCACCGCCTGTGCATCATTTATTTATTTCTTTTTTGAAGATTGTATCAATTTTTTTTTGTTCCTCACCTTATACAGTATCTCACTTTATATCTTGCCATCTTTCCTTAATTTCATCTGTTCTTAACTTTTTTTCCTGTAGCTTAACAATATGTTGGTCTCTTCCACTAACACCCTCATAGGATCGAATTTCATTTTGCACTTGCAGTCATTCTGCTTTCTGTCCAAATTCCCTATGGCAAAGCCTGTTAATTACAGCCCTACAGAGATGGTAGCAAGGCTTTAAACTCTTGTAGTCTTGTTCTTGACAATTATCTTTATTCTACAGCTGGTGTGTGCAAAGACATCTTAACTGTAGCTGGACCAGAAGTGGAGGCTGAACTTAAAGCAGGTGAGCCAAGAGGACACTCTAAACATTTTCAAACAACACATGTTTAACAGCTTCTTACTTAGGTTGTCTTTGTTGTGTTGTGTGTAGCAAAAGTGGAGTGTGGAGACGTTTTTGTGTCCCAGCCTGGATGGTTGCCCTGCGTTGCACTTTTACATGTGCATGGAGAAAAGGATGAAGGTACGATTGAAGAACTGGTGATTCGCATCATTGAACTTTGTGAGACATCCGGATTCAAGTCTGTAGCTATTCCAGCCATCTGTGCCGGTAAGTGCTTTGTACACACACACACACACACAGACAATTTTCAATTTTGTACGTCAAGTCAGTGTCAGTTTTAATTCTGCCAGTAAAAATTCACACTGTTTGTGCAGGAGCTGGTGGTTTGGACCCTGGTGTTGTGGCAGGCGCCATCCTCCGAGGGGTCAAGGCTGCAACGTCGTCCACTTCTCTTAAATGTCTCACCAACATTCGTCTCGTCCTGATTATGATAAATGTGTTTTTGGCTTTTAAAAAGGAGGCAATGCAAATGTTTTCCACTGCTGTGATCAACAAAGGTGACAGAAACAGTCTTCTTCCATTGTGTTTGATCAGATATCTCACAAGTCTCTTTTTATCTGAATTCTCTCATTTTCTCTTGTAGAATTTTCACTGATTTTTTATGTTTTGACTTACCCTGCAGTGCCAGTGCCTCAGTTGCTTCATGTACAGCCCCTTTTTTCTGTGCCTGCACCACGCCTAAGCATCCCCCGTACTAGCTCCACAAGTCAGCAGTCCGTCTTCCTCTTCCTGGGTCTCTCCCGGACGAACATTGACTATGCCATGACAAAGCTGAAGGATCTATATCAAGCAAAGTGCTCCACTCAATTCTTAAAGAAGGAAGAGCTGGCAGGCCTCACCCCGGACGACATGAAGGATCTGAGGCAGCTGTTGGAGACCCAGGGTCTGTACATGGAGACGGACCAGTCTGGGCAGGGTGGCTTAACAGTGAGTGGGTTAAAAGATGGAGTCAACCAGGTGATGCAGATGATTAATGCCTTGCTGCACAGCTCCCTCAAGAGAGAGGTGAGAGCCAGGGAGGAGGAGGATTTGTACACCCGTGTGGCTTGGTGCATCCTGGGACATAATGGCAACTGGGAGAGACTTCCCAAAACAGCCAATCACTGCCTGGAAAACAAGGATATATCAGGAGGGATAGTGGACACACAGGGCATCTCGTGGCGTGTGGATCTACAGAGACTGAAGGCCACGAGTCGAGTATTTGGACAGACAGCGAAGCTGAAGCGACTTGTGAATCTGCCAGGTGAGATATGATATGATGATACCAATAGCATTGATATTGAGAATAATACAAATCTAAGTAACATGAATGTTGTTATGCTATGATTTTGTATTTAATTATAACACAAACAACCAAATGAAACTACAACAAAGGAAAAATCAGTGTCCATGTAGTGTTTTGAAATGAAACACATTTACTCTGAATGTCTGACATTTCCTTTTCATTTTGTCATCCAACTTTTTTCAGACTTCACTCTCCCTCTGTACTGGGACAACATGGCTGACGGTGAAGATTTGAAAGTGGTTGTTCTGCAGCCTTCCTCTGCAGAGTACAGGACAGTGAAGGAGACCTTCAATCAAACCATCTCCAAGACTGTAATGAAGGTGGTCAGCTTGCAGTCAAAAAGATGAAGATTTCATTGTCTGTCGATGTATAGAACTCAAAATTTGATTTTGGCACCTTATAGTCTAGAATTATGATGGCTTAAAAACTTTAATCCAGATGAATGATTTTTTTTTATGCTAGGCTATCCTTTACATTTTATATCTCAGCCCTGATTCCAAAGAAGTTGGAAGGTCATGTGTAGTGTGTGTGAGTCTGAACATTAGATAACTTGTCATTGTACTTCAATTAAATATAGGTAAAAAAAAAGAAAAAGATTTGATATCTGTGTACTTTAACGTGTAACATGTAACATGGTAAGAGTCTAGATTTTTACATACTTCCAAAGCAAATTTGGCAGTGCACTATCTTGTTTTGTTTTTTTCTTGGTAGATTGAGCGCTTGCAGAATGTTCACCTGCAACGTGCCTATGAAGTACAGAAGAAACACATTTCTGATAAGAACAGACAGGATGGTGGAGCAGGTGAAAAGCTTCTGTACCATGGGACGACACAGGACAACTGCGATTCCATCATGAAAACTGGGTTCAACAGGAGCTTTGCTGGCCAGAACGGTAAATATCTTTTGGACCAGTAATCATTGCTACAGTGACATCTGCAGACTGTGGCTGCTTCTATTTCCTCCACATCTTTTTGTTTATTCAGAATAAATAACTTGTTGTTAATTCCATCTTTCCTCTTGTTCTCAGCAACTTCATATGGTCATGGAAGCTATTTTGCCGTCAACGCCAGCTACTCAGCCCAGCCCACCTACTCCAAGCCAGCTGCTGATGGTACTCAGTTAATGTTTGTGGCCCGAGTCCTGACTGGCGTCTACACTCTGGGACAAAGAGGCATGAAGGTTCCTCCACCTCGTAGTGACCTGCAGCCCCACGACCGCTATGACAGTGTGGTGGATAACACAGACAACCCCAACATGTTTGTTGTGTTTCATGATAACCAAGCGTACCCAGACTACCTCATCACCTTCAAGTGACTATGAATGTTGCACTTTTCACACACTGCCAGCCCCCCACCCGACACATGGCAAGTGAATGTTTATATTGAGAACATGTTTCTTTTCTAGATTGTAAGATGATTGCACCTCTGTGGAGATCTGCCCTCCGGCAGCTGCAAGCAGCTTCTTCTCTGCTGCAGCTGCTGATTTGGCTTCTTTCTTTAGTTCCGTTTTCACATGTTTATCAGGACTTTTTCATGTCAGGTGACCAGATGAGGATGGGTGAAATTCAGGACAGGAGAGTTTGGGATGGGCACATCATGTCAGATGAATTAAAATGTATGGAATTTAGTAGAGTAATTTAGAGTAAGTTTGGTAGTTTGCTTTCCCAGTTTGTGGTCACACTGTTTTCATGTGACTTTTGTTTTTACTCTGTAATAGATGTGACTTGAAATGTTGCAAATTAATAGTACTTGAGATAAAAATACTTTTGTACAATTTTAAAATACTGGTTAAAAAAATACTCGAGAGTAAATGTAATTTGTTATTTCTGTCCCTGGTTTTAAGAGTAAAGTAAAAGATAAGCTTTTGATTGTTTGATAGAGATGTTCTCAGGTAGTAGTTTACTTAAAGTTATAGTTATATAGTATTTAACAGCATGATTGAAGGTGAAGCTTCACATAAATATACATGTAAATCTTAACTATTTATGTTTAAGTGAAACATGTCAGGATTATTCTCCAATTTAAGTCAAAACAGACAGATTTCAGGCTGCTAAACGTCTGAATACCTGCAGGAAATGAGGATGTTTTATTGTTGCACTTTTGTTTTTTAGTTTAAAAGATGTTGCCTACTGCTTTTAGGTTTTGAGACAGTTAATGATTATATTTCTTCAGTGATGAATTATGTCTGGGTTTGAGTTTGTTTGGAAATCTTGACTTTACTAAAAATTTGAGCATTAAAATTTGTCAAACCACTGATGGTGTCACTATGAAGAGTTTTTTCACACCTGTAGATGGGTTCAGTTCTGGTCTGGTTACTGTTCACACAAACATGATAATGTTTTGGGGGGAAATAATGTAGTATGCAAGCACTGGATACTATGCCAACAAATATATCCCACAATGCAAGGCAGTATTGACAACAACATCAAAAACATTAAAGGCAGACAGCAATCAGCCCATCTCTGTGTAATACCAATAATGCTTCAATATAGATGTAAGTAAGGTTTTATACTCACTGAGCAGTGTCTGCGAAAAGAATCATACTACTGTTTATTTACACAAATGTATGTCTGTATGTATGTCTGTCTCTTAACTTTCCTTGAGAAACTTGATTATTTTGCTCAATCCATCTCAAAATGCCAGCTATTTTAAAAGTCAAACCTCCTCAAGTCTAAGTTTAAAATTAATACAGGATCAAATTTCAAATTTGAGTTTAAAGTTTTGGTACAACAGAATGTAATTCAATCTCTGTATAGAGCCCAACCTTTATGGAACTGGGTGTGTCTTAATAAATATGTAATTATGAGTAAGTGAACAGAAAACAGAACTTACAGTAAATGAAAGTGAAACTAAACAAGAGCACTTCAGAGCACCCGGTTCACTAGAGAGGCATAGAGGCATAGTGAGAAGTGTCATATTTATTGAAAGTTTTCCTGTAAGTTCTGTATTGTTGAAAAAATATGGATGAATACCAACACCCGCTGTTCTTTGAAGCCAAAGATCTGACAGACAGAGAGAAGGGGAAGATCAGGAGACACTTTCAGAAAAGACGGGATTCTGGGGGAGGAGACTGTGGAATGATTCAAAAGACTGGAGGAAAAACCTTTAAAATCTGTTTCAAGGAGAAAGAAGGTAAGGAATTCCATAGGAGAGAATTTGCAACTCCAATTCCAAAACAGTTGTGACATTATGTAAAACAAATATAAACAGAATGTGATGATCTGCAAAAATTATTCAACCTACATTCAATTGGATACAGTACAAAGACAATAAATTTAATGTTAAAACTGATTAACTTTGTTTTTTGTAAATATACACTCATTCTGAGTGGCTGGCTGTTGATATTAGCACAAACTATGATTAAAGACAACAGTTTTCCAAAGTGTTCCAGAGCCCATGTAATTAGTATCCTTTATACAATAATATATAATTATATATTATATAATATACAGTATTTAATGCAGTCAAAGGTCTGGGACGCTGAGCGTTTGTGGCCTCGTCCCTAATGTGCAGAGCTCTATATATGAGCTATATTATGGATTATGGTGAAATCCCTAATTCCTTGCAGTTTTGTGTTGAGAAACATTGTTCTTCTTAGACTGTTGGACTATTTGCCCACACAGTTTTTCAACTCATCTTGAGAACAACTGAGCCTTTTGAAGGTGCAGTTTTTTGTTTTTTTTTGAGCATTCCACAACTTTGCCAGTCTTTTGTTGCCTCTGTTCCAGCATTTTTGAAATGTGTTGCAGACATCAAATTCAGAATCAGTGTATATTTACTAAAAAACAAACAAACAAACAAAAAACAAACAAACAAGTTGATCAGTTTGAACATTAAATATCTTGTCTTTGAACTGTATTAAAAGTACTTGCAAGTATCTATGTTAATTGGGGGTTATACTCTGGAGTTTTAATTTAAAAGTAGGATTTTGTTGGGGACTTGGCCTTTGTTGTTTATTACAGACCAGGAAAGGGTTTTGCAGAGGAAGTTTCACACCATCTCACTTCCCTCTGGAGAACTACGACTGACTGTGAGACCGACCAGTTTACTACAGAAGCCTGATCAGCCCTCCACTAGTCAATCACAGGTGAGCAAATGTGACCTTTTAGAAACCTGGCCTGACACTTTCATGATTAAAATGTCAAATGATCTGGCCTGACCATTTTGGAGGGATTTCTGAGTAGAGTCAACAACTGATAATCGAACATTTTTGTAAGTTATTGTGCTGACTGTTGTTACAACATAAATGTTGACAATTGTCATGATATTGTTGTATACTTTATATATGACCAAATTATCTATGATCTTAAAGGGCCCAGCCAAAGAAGTGTCAACAGCAGCTGCAAAGCTTGAAGAACTGACAAAAAGGGTAAAGGAAAAGAGAATTATACTCCCTACAGATTTACTGACATTTATAACATCCAGCGGTGCCATCTCCAAGTACCAGACTCTTTTCCAGCAGAGCCTCAGAAACCCTGTTTCCCTAGAGGTGGGGTCAGACCTGGTTCTGTCCAGTTTGTCCTTTGATGCTCTGGATGAGGCCAAGACAACAGTGTTGAGAGACCTGAGTGTGGCCAATGTGCAACTTCAGGGTGCTGCAGCTGTACCCCCAGATCTCGACAGAGTGAAGAAAATCATGATCAAAGCCAAGAACGAGGCAAACTGTCAAGAGCTCAGAGTGGACGTCAGCTTCATCCCAGGACCCAGTGGAACCACAAGCACCAAGGTACGACTGGTGGGCTACAGTGAAAACGTGAACAAGCTCCAAGAGGTTCTCCATGACTACCAGATGAACCAAGTAGAAACCCAAGAAGTGCTGAACCTGCCGCATCCTGAGATGGTTGACTGTTTTGATCAAATCTTAGACCTGATTGGCACAAAGCAAACCAAGGTGACCTTAACAGCCTCACATTTCCCATATCCTTGTGTGCTTGTGTCTGGCCCCCGCTGTCTGGTTAAGGAGGTTCAGGCAGACTTAAACGCAGTTAGTCTAATGTCAGAGACTTTGGTTCTAGATAGACCTGGGGCTCAGCGGTACTTCAAAGCAGAGGGTAAAGTGACCAAGGAGCTGGTAGAGAGCTCGTGTCAGGTCCTTATCAGGGAACAGGAAGCTGTATGCACCCCAAATGTGAAAAGTTCAAGCAACAGTGTCAGTGTCAGTGTCAGACCCAGATCTCCGATTGGAAACCAGCACACCACTCTTCAGAGTTATAGGATCAACAAGATGAGCCTGAAGATCAAGCTTGGTAGTTTGGAGGATGAGCAGGTTTGACCATTTCTGTTCTACTTTACATAAAGTAGCACAGCTGCAATGTAATACTCACATTGATATTATTTCACATTATTTCCACAGGTAAATGTGTTGGTGGTCCCCATGCTCAACAAGAATCTAACTTCTAATAGATGTCTGTTGAGAAAAGCAGGGTATTATTTCAAGATTCGCTTTGCCATGGCGGCAGCCAATCATCCCCCCGCCCCTGGTGATGTTCTGCAGGTTGATGCACCTCCATCACTGGGCTGCTCCAAGGTCTTCTTCATAGAGTGCATACCATGGGACGGAGTCAGAGGGCAGAGTGTGACGGTACAGTGAAATTCACTTTGAATTTTAACTCAACCCTTTGAATCCACCAGTGTCCACTTACAAGGAGGAGCTGGAAACACTTATCTCTCTTACTAAGAAAAACCTTTACTTAAAGCTCTGTTAGCTTGTTAGGGTAACTTAGGAAAATACTAAGGAGATTTCTGATTTTTGTTGTTTTATAGGCACTTTGCAATGGGCTGAAGAGATGTTTGGACCTCTGTGTACAACACCGCTTCTGCTCAGTGGCCTTTCCAGTTATCGGACCAGGACTTGATTTAAAATACCCACAGACAGAGGCCATTCAAGTGCTGACTGAGACCATTCGCCAGTTTGGATTATCTGCATCCTCTGGATCTCTCTCCACCATCCACATCGTCATTGAACCAGACTGTCCTGATTCTGTGGAGGTGACTAGCAACTGTTGTAGCTGGTTTGTATGATGCATGGATGCAAGATTTATCAATGAAATTTTTTTTAATACTGTTTTTTACTTGCAGTGCTACCATGATGTGTACAAGCACCTCAGCTCAAATATGAACCAGGGAGCCCAAGGTAAACTAGACATACATATACAGTATATATATATATATATATATATATATATATATATATATATATATATGTCTGAATTCTGAATTCTCTCATTTTCTCTTGTAGAATTTTCACTGATTTTTTATGTTTTGACTTACCCTGCAGTGCCAGTGCCTCAGTTGCTTCATGTACAGCCCCTTTTTTCTGTGCCTGCACCACGCCTAAGCATCCCCCGTACCAGCTCCACAAGTCGGCAGTCCATCTTCCTCTTCCTGGGTCTCTCCAGGAAGAACATTGACGATGCCATGGCAAAGCTGAAGGATCTGTATCAAGCTCAGTGCTCCACCAAAACCTTCAAAAAGGAGGAGCTGGCAGGCCTCACCCCGGACGACATGAAGGATCTGAAGCAGCTGGTGGAGACCCAGGGTCTGTACATGGAGAAGGACCAGTCCGGGCAGGGCAGCTTAACAGTGAGTGGGTTAAAAGATGGAGTCAACCAGGTGATGCAGATGATTAATGCCTCTCTACACGGCTCTCTCAGAAGAGAGGTGAGAGCCAGGGAGGAGGAGGATTTGTACACCCGTGTGGCTTGGTGCATCCTGGGACATAACGGCAACTGGGAGAGACTTTCCAAAACAGCCAATCACAGCCTGGAAAACAAGGATATATCAGGAGGGATAGTGGACACACAGGGCATCTCGTGGAGTGTGGATCTACAGAGACTGAAGGCCACGAGTCGAGTAATTGGACAGACAGCGAAGCTGAAGCGACTTGTGAATCTACCAGGTGAGAACATGGTTCTAGATGAACACTGATGTTATGAAAAGATCCAGACTGATACTCTGGTTTGAGACCAATAGCAACACTGATATTTGAGAATAATGCAAATCTAAATTACATGAATGTTGTTATGCTATGATTTTGTATTTAATTATAACACAAATAACCAAATGAAACTCTGCTTCTTTGCCTACAACAAAGGAAAAATCAGTGTCCATGTAGTGTTTTGAAAATGAAACACATTTACTCTGAATGTCTGACATTTCCTTTGTATTTTGTCATCCAACTTTTTCCAGACTTCACTCTCCCTCTGTACTGGGACAACATGGCTGAC
>JAJHUR010122981.1:0-24514 GCA_027495735.1 Lutjanus campechanus | reverse complement strand
ACTGGGCCCTTTGGTGGACTGGCTCTGGCCTGGGAGCCATACATTTGACACCCTTGTTCTAAGCATTTTTTTTTGTTTGTTTGTTTACACTGGTTAAGTTAAACCACACAGCATGGAAACTAAGTACGGCCAATTTTTGAGTGTGCAGTCGATGGACACCCTTCCCACAATGCAATGCACAAAGAAAGGTTCTAACAGCTGGAAAAATATATTAAAATTGAATGTCGTGGTGAAGTAGCTGCAAAAAAAAGAAGAAGCCATTTTTAGTGTTTTATTGGCAGTCCAAAGTTATCATTTAATTGACGTTCAGAATCATATTGTATTGTTTCCTGTCAGTATTAGATGGTAAAGTAGGTTGATATTTTTGGATGCTACCAACTAAAACAATATACGATGAAAACCTTTAATCATATTTACATCCGACAATTGTGGGAATTGTTTCAATTGTCGGATGTAAATATGATTATAGAGTGTGGTCTAGACCTACTCTATATGTAAAGCGTCTTGAGACAACTTTGTTGTGAATTGGCACTATATAAATAAAATTTGATTTGATTTTGATTTGAAATGAATTTGTAGTATACTCTATAGAATTAGTGTCGTTTGGGGACACAGATTCAGTCAGGTAATTTTTCATCAGGTAGCTATAGTTTGACCTTTGGTGTGGGTATTTTTGCTCCTGTTTGGTAATTTGTTAGTCACTCTCATGAGATATGCTGTGTTTGTGCCCAGTTTCAGAAATATAACTGACACTCATCTACTGATGCTGAAATACGAATCTACAACTCTTGACGGGTCAGAGCAGAGATCTAACAGGACCTCAGCTGAGGCCAAATAAGTAGTTGTTTCTCCTCTGGTGCATTTTAATTTCCCAGATTATCTGATCACACAAGGCCACAGGATGTTGTCAGGACACGAGGCTCTGACCTTTATTCTGCCTATTATTAGTTGCTAGATGTTGGATATGGATAGTGGTGGCAAAAGTACATAGCCTACATTCTTTACTCAAGTAGAAGTATACGTGTGTAAAAAAAAAAGAAGAAAAAAAGAAGAAGTGCAGATTCAACTTCTTTACTCAAGTAAAAGCGAAAAAGTACAGGTTCTGTACTCCAAGAATAAAAGTATTTCCCCTGAGGAAGACAAATAAAGGAACCTTAACCTTAAGTAAAGAGTAGCCCTCCGACATTTCCACCAGCTGTTTCTGTGCAAAACTGACTGAACTTTGTCTTTTCTCCGCAGCTGAATTTCTCTCTCCTCTGCTCGGTCACACTACACCTTTTACATAGTTTTTATCGTATGTCGTTTTTATCCTTTATGTGTTTTTGTCTTTTATGTCTTTTTCGTCTTGTTACTTCTTATTACATCTTGTTACATATCAGCTTTTTCATTTTGTTAAGTTGTTTCTGACTTTGTTACATATTTTTCATCATGTTCTGTAGTTTTCTTTTTATGATTTTTATGTTGTTTTTCATCTTGTTACGTCATTTTTGTCTTGTTTCATTTTTTTTACTTTGTTGCATCTTGTTCATCTTGTTACATCTTCCTTGTTCTTATGTTGTTTTCCTCATGTCTGTTGTGTGTGATACATACTGATGGATGAAGGAATCATGTTTTCTATGTATTATTGTCCCATCCATTTAGTTTGAAACTGATAATTCCCCTCAAATGATCAAAACACTGTAGCAACAAGGCTGTTTTTAAAATGTCAGGAGTAGACAGTACAGACATTTGTGTTAAAATGTAGGGAGTTGTCAGAAAAATAAATACTCAAGTAAAGTATAGATATCTGAAAAATCTATTTAAGTATTTGTACTTTTTTCCCACTTCTCACCGATGGATAGGGATGATCCAGAGACTGAAACTATAACTTTAACTCCATTTTTTACTTTTTACCACTTTTTACCAATGACCTGAGCTCAGGTCATTGGTAAAGCTGAGCTCAGGGTCATGTGACATGTAAGACTGAGGATCACTGATTCCATATTTTTGTAATTTTGTGCCTTTATTTGTAGAGAGTTGACAGAAAAGGGGGAGAAAGAGAGAGAGCCTCCAGAAGGCCCCCAGTAAAGGCCCCCAGCTGGACTTTGCAGTGTGGACGTTGTGGACATGGTCTGACATATAGGCCTGCATGTAAGCTCAGATGTATGAGTGTGTTGACCCTTCAGATCAAAACTTCTACCTCAGCAACAACTTAGGATGTTCACTAATACAACAGATTAACAGTTATTCCAACACGTGATCCCTTGATGACTTAATGCCATCAATTTAACTATGAATGTTTGAAGGCATCACTCGTGTTTGCATGTGTGAGTGTTTGTCTGATTTTGTGAGTGTGTTTGTATGTGAACATAAATGAATTCTATGACTACAGGCTGCTGCTAAACTCAGTGTGCTGAAGTTAATGCTCTTCCAATTCAAATATTTAGCCAGTGGGCGCTACATCTGCATTTTATGCAAATGCTGGATCACGCATGTCCATACAGAGACAGACACACAGAACAATTAACAATCCAATGATGCTATTTGGCTTAATTTCCACAACTTTCATAGGCACATTTCTGAAAGAAAAGAAAACAAATCACCTTGTTTATTTGTTTACATACAGAGCATGTTAATGAACATAAGTGTAAAAAATACAACATATAAACATGCAGAATTTTAGCAAGAATGCACATTTTTAGAACCCTGAGAGTGTCATACTGTGTAATGCACCATCAGTCATCACTCTTCATACAAGCATGCAGAAACGCATGACAAGAGGCAAAAAGAAAACACAAGAGAGGAAGAATGTGACTGCAGGAGCTCAGCAGCAGCATCAGACAGGTGATATAAAAGTAGGACTTAAAAGTGAAAGGAAACAAGGATGAAGAAACATTAAATGGTTCACCCAAATCATAAAATTAATATTACTATTTTCCCCAATAAACACGTGTGATCTTTTGTGAGTTTTGCTTTAATTTGAACTGTTTTTTTTTGTTTGTTTTTTTTTGTTCTCTGTCATGCGATCACTTGCATGTGTCCATTTGTGAGTGCGTGACCAATGGACCTGGAACTTGTCTGCCGCTAATCTCACATACTATTGGACTGATTAGCCAAATGTTTTTGTGCATATTCATGACTGTATGCTGAAGGACCGCTGTGATTCAGAATCGTGGAAAAAACTTTAAAAACCTTTTATGGGTTGGTATTGGCTGGGTGTAATCTGTTTTTGAGTCATCCCATTCTTGTGAATGCAAAATCTCTTGAACGCCTTGAGGGAATTTCTTCAAACTTTACACAAATGACCAACTTGGACCGAAGGGTGATCTGGTAAGATTTTGGTGGTCAGTGGTCAAAGGTTTGTTGACCTCAAAAAAACATTTTTGGCCATAATTTGAGACTTCATACGCTAGTTATGACAAAATTTCAGACAAATGTCTAACAGGATACTAACTACTTACATGTTTCTATTTGCAACTAATTGAATTACAAAATAAATGATATTGTAATCCATTAAAGTTACTGAATAAAAATATGCAATGAAATTACAGTTACTAATAAAAATGTTGGTGATTATAAAGGGGTTACATGCATACATGGTTGTCTAGTGGAGGTTTGCACTCTACTGAGGGCACTCTTTTTAATTTGTTTATTTAGGTTTGGGTTTTTTTAAAATTATGTACACTTTGGAGTCTGCAATCTCCCAATGCGCTAAAGAATGCACAGCCGACTCAAAGTATTTAAAAAGTTACTCCAAACCAAAGTTGTTGGGTTTTTTTAGTTTTTTTTAGAGAAAATGGCCCAGTAACTTATCAACTGACCTTACTGTGGAAGCTTTCTTTGGGCCCAGAAAACAAGGTGTTTGTTATTCTTGTCAGCCTGATATGCATCCACATAGGTGGATCTGAATTTCATGTTTTGGTTTTAAACATTGTGATGAAAAGCAAAGACCAAGGCAGAAAGATTGAAAATTGAACATTTGTGCCTGTTTGGTCATTTTCTGGCTCCAAATGGTGGGAACATCTTGTCAAATCATACCCAGGAGTGTTTGCATTGGGGGTTTGTGCATAAGATACTATAATTTACAGACCATACAGTAATATGGGCAATTTCTTTGGAAGAAAACACTCCAGAGGTATTTGTATTTTGTCTACCAGATATATATCTACTTACTGTAGGTGGGTCTGAATTTGGTGTTTTGGTCATGTTGATGGAATGCAAAGATCAAGAAAATAAAAAACTCAACTCTGATGTCCAAATCACAGATATAAAATATTTTTCTACCAAATCCCAGAGATGTGGTGGTAATTAATAGAAGGAAAATATAAAAAATAGACAGTAGTAGAAGAAGAAGCTTGAGGACATACAGTAGCCCACATACTATATTAGCACAATGAAACCTGTGATATGTGACTTACATAATGTAAATTCTTACATCTTGTTCTCTTCTATAGGTTCGCAGTGTAATATGCAGCCAGGTACAGCTTGTTCTTTTTGATCCGGCTCAACCAGCCCTCCCTCCATCAAGACATCACCACGTCTCATGCTCATGCATTTTCAGGCAGACAGAGTTGGCTAAGCTGAAGCGGATGTGTGTTCAGACTTGAAGGGCTTACACCTACACTAATATAGAAACCATCCATGAAATAACAGCTGTCATATCATCGCTGCCTTGTTTCATCAGAAAGCTGTGCAACCGCACCCAGCACTGCCTCACCTCGCTGCACAGACGCAGCATGGAGGACAGGGCTGTAATGACAAATGTCAACAGTTGTGTCTGTGTGTGTGCGTTAGATTTGGATTTTGCCCCAACCCATCATTTAAGGAGCAGGGGTTTAAAATCCTGAGCTCTTTGCCTCTTGGAGTCTTCCCACATGTGTAAAGGAATCAGTGACACAAAGGTTTTAGCGTGGAGTCCACACAAATGTTCAGGACTGTCAAAATTGCATGGAAAATTGACACAAACACTCATACCTTGTGAGATTGACATTTTTTTAATGTTAGGTCTTTTAGTATGATGATTAAATGAGCAATGTGTAACAAAATTGCATCCAAAAATGAGTACAGCAGTCCAGACAGTGAGGCGGGGCCATATATTGTGAATTAAAGAGCTAGTCTGACACGCATGAACTGATGAAGCTTCTTGGATAAGAGGCGAAACGTCTTCCATGACATATAAAAAAGTCCAGTTGCCTTTGATTCAATCCTTTCTTGAGATCTAAATAATGTGAAATGCGAAAACAAAAACACAAGTTATGGCCTGAAATAGAAATTCCAAAGGAGGACAGTGCCACTGCTTTCAACATGGCATGTTTCCTCAATCTCCAAAGACATTTTATCATTTATTAATTTTATTATTTAGCAAAGTAAATAGATTGAAGATTCCACCCCAGAATAATAGTCCACTCAGTATGTACTCACCCCTATGCCGATGTGAGGATGGGTGAAGATCTTCAGTTCACAAAATAATCCTGGAGTTTCAGCAGAAAACAGGGTTGCAGCCAATGGCAGTGAATGGAGACCAGGGATAAAATGTAAAAAAAAGAAAATAAAAAGAACACAAAACAAACACAAAATGTCTCCATCCTGCTTGTGTGGCGTAATCCAAGTGTCCGCGAGCTGCTACATAAAAATGTAACCACAAAAGATGCCATTTACACCATGTTTTTAGCTGAAATGTCAACAGTAGCCTCACAGGTAGCATGTAAACACGGCGTCGGTGTATCGCGAGACTTCGTATATCTCTTAATGGATGCACGTGTGAAAATATCGCAAGATCGACACCATGTTTACATGCTACCTGCTACATGCTACAGTTGACATTGTCTCTAGTAAGAAAAAAGCACCATGGAGGAATGCCACACTGATAAAACCTCAAAAAAAGAGAATGTAGAAAATCAGAACACAGGTGGCGTAAAACCAAACTCCAAGTTCATTATGACATCTTTAAGGAGTCTTCACATCCACAGGTTGAAGATAAAAAGGGCGAGGCAGTCCTTTTTCTCTGAGGTTATCAACAAAAATAACAATAATGCACAGACCTTATTTACTGTTGTTGACAGACTGACAAACCCATCAGCATCAGTCCCTCCTGAACTGCTATCCACCACAGTGTGCAATGACTTTGCTTCTTTTTTCACAGATAAATTTACAAAGATAAGACAAACAGTCTGTAACTCCACCACAATGGCTATTTCACCTGTGCCTCATAAAATAACTCCAGTTAATCTGTCACTTTGACAGACATACAGCAGTAAAAAAAAACCTGAGTCCCAATACCTGCTGCCTTGACACGCTTGACAGCTTTTTTGTTTTTTCTTTTGTTTATAACTCCGTATACTACAGATAGTCAACAGTTCAGTCAGACCTTTTTCCAGCGTCCCTGAAGACTGCAGTCATTAAACCTCTTTAAAAAAGCCTAATCTGGATGCCTCAGTAATAAATAACTACAGGCCCATATAAAACCTACCTTTTTTAGGAAAGATAATTGAAAAGGTTGTTTTTCAGCAACTTAATGCCTTCTTGGTGCAAAACAATTTCTTTAATGCCTGTCAGTCTGGATTTCGAGCACAGCACAGCACTGAGACTACACTTGTAAAAGTGTTAAATGACATTCATCTGAGCAGTGATGCCTCAAAAATTTCGTTTTTGGTATTACTGGACCTCAGTGCTGCATTCGACACAGTTGACCATAAGATACTGCTCGACAGACTGGAAAAGTGGGCAGGACTTTCTGGCACTGTGCTAAATTGGTTTAAATCTTATTTATAAGACAGGGATTTCTTTGTGTCACTTGGCAAGTATGAATCTGTGCAAACAAAAATTACATGCGGAGTTCCTCAAGGGTCCATTCTCAGGCCTCTTCTATTCAACATCTACATGCTCCCTCTTGCTCAGATTGTGGAATATCATAACATCTCCTAACATACTTATGCAGATGACACACAACTTTACATAACAGTGTCACCACATGACTACAGTCCCCTATATCTGCTAAATAAGTACAGTGAAGAAGTGGATGTGCCAGAACTTTTAACAACCAAACACAGATAAAACTGAGATAGTTATTTTTTTAAACAAAGATTAAAAGTGAGTGCTCACCTTGAATCCATGACACTAAAATCTACAAATCAAACCATAAATCTTGGTATAGTTCTGGACTCAGACCTAAATCTACTTCCACATTAAAAACATATCAAGAATTAAAGGATTTCAATGTAAACAAAACTTGCTCAAGCTTTCCGTAGCAAGGTTTGTTGTAGGCAACTGGACTTCATAGAGTTCTTGAAGACGTTTCGTTCTTGAAGGCTTCTTCAGTTCTTCTTCAGAACTGAAGAAGCCTCTTGGATGAGAGGCGAAACGTCTTCAAGAACTCTATGAAGTCCAGTTGCCTACAACAAACCTTGCTACGGATACCATGACCTGGATGACTGAGAACCTACACAGACATATTGCTCAAGCTTTCATTTTAAGCAGGCTGGACTATTGTATCTGTGTCTTTCACAGGTCTGAGTAAAAAATCAATCAGACCGCTGCAGCTCATCCAGAACGCTGCTGCCAGAGTCCTCACCAACACCAAGAGAGTGGAGCACATTACACCAGTGCTTAAATCACTGCACTGGCTTCCTGTGTGTCAAAGGATGGATTTTAAAATCTTGTTACTTGTCTATAAAGCACTAAAAGCACTAAATGGTCTCGGGCCTAAATACATCTCTGATTTACTAGCACATTATGAAGCACCCAGACCCCTCAGATCATCTGAAACAGGTTTACTCAGTGTTCCCAAGCAAGGTGACCCAGCCTTTAGTTTCTATGCTCCCCACCTGTGGAACAAGCTTCCTGAATACCTGAGATCGGCTGAAACTGTCAGCTCATTTAAATCAGGGCTTAAAACATTACGGTTTACTGCAGCTTTCTAGTGAAACAGATATGTAACTTCTAGTCAAGATAATATGTAGCTCTTGTTTTAATATTTTTAATGATCTCAAATGCAATTTCAATGTTCTTTTAATGTTTTATTTTAATGTTTTTCTATGCTCTTGTAAGGCACCTTGAATTGCCTTGTGTCTGAATGATGATATATAAATAAACCTGCCTCACCTCGCCTTGCCTCACAGTGCACATTAAAATTTTTGTGTGTAAACCATTTCCGAGTGAGTGGCATTAATAGAAAATTGTATTGTAGCATAAAAATTTCTTTGATGAACATGAATATGGTTATTTGATATATAAAGGACTCTATAAAAATAAACAGGAATATTTAAATAATGAACAAGGTGCAGTGTGCTAAAATGTTTATTAGTTTCTAAATCAGCTTGCCAACTATGAAGGTGCTCTGTCACACTGTCACAGTTTACCATGGCGCAGTGCCAGTGATTAAAAGGAAGAAGCATTCACTGGAATTACATTTGAGGTGTCCGTGAAAGATCTACCAGCCAATCCTCCAACAAGTAGACGATGGGCAAATATTCAGGTGCTTAGAACCAATGACCTCACTTTACCCAAATCTAATAATGGATAATATGTGTATAGAGTCAGAGTAAGTTATTGGGATTCATGAATGAGGCCGAGTGAAGTTGACCAGCAATGTCATGTGATGAATCTCCCATAGTGAACTCTGCCCAGCGTTGAGGACTTAATTGTTAGCAGGTTGAAGCTTTAAGAATAGCATGAAAACATGACATAATGACACTGGGTTATGGGTTTGCACATTGTGGTAGTGTTACTAGTGGTCAACTCTCCTGTTATTAATAAGCTCTAATGAGGTTAATAAACTATACAGAAACTACAACAACACTACATATTATATTCAATTATATACATTATGTAAATACTTAGCCTATGTTATACTGCATGTTTGCACAGGAAAAGGGAAAAAAGACACAATCTACAGCATAAGACAACTTGAGAGCTCATATACTCCAAACTATTCAACAGGTAGACTGAGTCACATTACTGTAGGCTAACATGAACCATCCCAAAACGAGAAAGGGGATATACATTTAGCGCACGGTTTAAATAAGATATACTGTACTTTTAAACAGTAAATGAAAATGCAGGAGTAGGTGCCCCAGGACAGAGAGGAGAAGAGAAGGCAATGGCTAAATAACTTTCAATATCAGTACAACTTAGAACTTTTACATCATGGCCACTGCTTGATAAAATAAAGAAGCTGGTTTGTCAGTTCAACCCAAGATTGGGCCAGTTTTTCACCAGTGAGAATGTCAGCTATGGGTTGTTTTTGTGAGTATGACAGTTCAAAAAGACTTAATTAAAAAAAAAAAAAAGCTCAAAACTCAGCCCTGATAAATCATTGGCTCAGAAATGCTTCGTGGCTAACCTAAGGAAATGTCCATCAGAGTTACATGGACATAGCATGCTATATCCATGTAACTGTGCCATGGTAGTCTGTTAAGTTGCTCACAAGATTAGCTTGTCTCCGATGGTTTTGTATTTTCATTATTCTTACTGTAACAAATTGTATGAATGCCTATTTGGCTGTAATGTTCATGTTTCCCTGGCAAGTAAAACTGTTTAATTTACAGTCCACATCTAAAAGCCTTAAGTGCAAGGTGGGTCTTGATTCACAGTGGGTTCACTAGTACTGCAAACTCTTTCACCAACATTTATTTCAGTGTTAATACCTAAAATCTAGTGAAATGGTTGGAACTGTAATGTGAAGCATAAATATTGTTACACAAGGTACAAGATTAATTTATTGATCATTTTAGAACACAAGGTTGTGTAACAAGACGCTAGTCGCAGGCTTAGTTCCTTTTATGCTACTCGCAAAAACAAAAATTACCTACAGTAATTGGTCAATTATAAGTCATAAAAACAATTTTTTTCATGGAGTGCCGAGAATTTGCAGCCTGAGGAAAGGAGCTGTTCTGAAGTTCTGTGGTACAGCAGCGGGTGCTTCTATATCTCTTGCCAGATAGCAGCAAGATGAACAGGCTGTGGCTGTGGCAGATATCAGACTATTGGTGTTGATTCAGATGAGACATAAATTTAATGTGCACCTGTCAGCCGATCAGATACAAGCGTTTCATGTAGCAACGAACAGTAATGCAGTTCCTTGTGGGAAAGAGGGTGATACTTGTCACACCCTCTTCCTTTTACACACACACACACACACACACACACACACACACACAGAATGCAGAATGCTAAATTTGCTTAAACAGTGTACTTATTCTACTTTGTATTTCTACACTATTTCAAGAGTCAATTGTTGCACTTTTTACTCAACAATTGTTCATTCATTTGCACAGTCAAATTATACATATAACTACACTCTATGTTCACTTTATTAGGTACATCTGTACAGCCTAATGCACGTCAATACAATATCTTTACTCAGTGCTGCCACAACTGAATTTCCTGTCGAGTTCAATAAAAGTTTATCTTATCTAAAACTTGAGGCCATCTTGTAGGTTACAGTACATTAAACTACCAGTTTGATGAGGTGTGGACTTGAGTCACATGACTTGGACTTGAATGACAAATTTGAATACTCTAGACCTGATCTGACGAAATAAAAAAATGCTTGAAACTCAATTGGAGACACCAAATACTCGTGACTTCACTTGGACTTGAGTTTTTTTGACTTGAAAGATGTGAAACCTTCCCCCAAGTCCAAAGATTAAAGACGATGTTATTGAAAAGTGTGCCATCAATCAATTCATTTAGCTTAATTTCCTGAATCAGCTGATGTTAACGCTATATCATTCTCAGCGAGTTGACACTTAATTTCCCAGATCCACTTTATCGGAATCAATTTAACAGCAACCAATCAAGTTGTAGGAGAGAACCATGAAGAACTATGTTATGTATGTAGATCCTAAAGGGAATTTTGTTTTGTTTGTGGACAACAAAAGTACTTGGTAGTGAATAAAAAACAAATCACAGTATGCAAACATTCAGGTTGAAAATTAAAGAGTGCGGTTGAACAACTTCCAGTTTTGTTTGACATTTGAAGTTGCACAACGAATGGCATGTTGTTAAAAAATTGGTGAAGGGCGCAATACGACCCATTTGGACTCCAGACATGACTTTACTGTACTTATGACTTGCAAAACAATGACTTGGCCCCATCTCAGCCCAGCGGTGTGTAATTTTCAATAATTAATGATTAATCATTTTTATAACAGAGTGTCTCTCTGCAGTTGTGTGATAATAGGCACAGGGCAGCTATTCAGCAATTCACACCTGACACTTTTAGTTTAGCTATGAAGAGCAATAAATTATCTGCTGATAAGAAGCAGAGGTGGATGGAGGGATAAAACACAGGACTTTACAAAGGGAGAGCAGGGCTCCTCTTCTGGGAAACTTGGATCAGGAGTTTAATGTGAAATTAGATGTCAATGATAACTTTTACTTTTAGACTTTGATGGCTTATTATTGACAGTTGTTTTAAATGATTATTTTTAATTTCAAGGCACAGCTTTGTTAGGTTTAGTGAACATAACCTCTTGGTAAGGTTTAGGGAAAGATCATGGTTTGTCTTTGCTATGAAGGTGCAAATAGCCACATCGTCTATTTACACTCCAGGTGCAAATATCATTGTTGGCTCTGGATACCTGGGTGGTTATCACTGCCATGCTCTGTTTTCACACAGGTATAAATAGCAGCATTGGCTATTCCTCCCCAAGTGCAAGTGTATTTGTTGATATATCTGACAACAACAACAACAACAACAACAATAATAATAATAATTGGCTGATTAAATTAATTTACTGACATATAAATATTTCTTGCAGTTTGTGTAGGACTTCTACTTAATAGTGTAGTCGATATCAGACTGCATTAATTACATTGTAAACCTGAATAAGTTAGCAGAACTAAAAAAAAATTGAGGCACTCAGTTGCCACAATATTTTTGGGTTCATAAACTCAAAAGCTGAAAGTTATCAGAACTTAAATATTTGGAGTTAGTGCTGCATGTACTTTTATCGCAGTTAATTTAATTATTATTTTCAGTGAATGTAACCCCTCTCATTACAATGAGTTGACAGAACTCAATAATTTTAAATAGAAAAACATAGTTTTTCATGTTTAGTAAAGTTCATATTATTCAAGAATTACGACTTTCATTAACAATTTTAAAAAAGTAAATTCTACTGGGGTAATAATATAAAACACAAAAAATTAAAATGTATTGATCATCGAAGTTGTTCCTGATTTTCTGTCATTTGACTCACTGACTTGACTTGACACTGCTTCAGCTGTAAATGACAGGCTGTAACTCTTGGCTGCAACATTATCAATTCATTATTTTCGTGAGTCATCATTCAATCTATGAATGTCAAAAAAAAAGGCTCTTTCAATTTCACAGAGCCCAAAATGACTCAGCAAAGAGTTTAAGAGTTGAACTAGACACTTTGAAAGTGTCTACATCGGCACACACCACACAGAGTCAAAACTACACTTTTGAAAGTGTTAAATATTTTACACTATTGCAGAATTGCACCAACTCTTTCAATATTTGAAATGTGACACCAGTCAACACAGGT
Source organism: Lutjanus campechanus (assembly GCA_027495735.1). NCBI lineage: Eukaryota > Metazoa > Chordata > Actinopteri > Lutjaniformes > Lutjanidae > Lutjanus > Lutjanus campechanus. The sequence goes on along the minus strand of JAJHUR010122981.1, from coordinate 12,020 downwards.
CAGTGCTGAGTTTACATAACACTATTGTGTAGTGTCAAAAGTGACCACTGTCAGTGTGTTTTTTTTGCTGCCATATTGACACTATAGACTATGTAAAATTTAACTCAGTATTTAACTCTTGTAGAGTTGATTTGTATTTTAAAAACACTGCATGGATTCAAAATGGAGTCTATTTCCACTCACACCATATCATTACATACAATAAAAGAAGAAAAAAAGACACTAAATCAAAGAAGTTTGTAGCTAAGTTAAATTGTATTTTGGAACTAGCACATCACATCTGACAAAGCATCAGTCAGGAGAAACTCCCTCTTGCTCTTTGGACCAACTTGATAGGTGCAGTAGTTCTTAGAGCCTTTTTGAACTGAACTGCAGTTTTACACTGGACAGTCTTTATCCTCCACACCAAGCCAGATCTACTCTATAGTAGGTTTCCTATAACATCCTAAAGTAAAAAGAAAACATGGGGGTAACAGCACTACAGGGAAACTGCAGAATATGTTAAAAATATACACATATTTCACTCCTTAAATTGTAATATAAGCATGTACAAACTTACACATTTTGAGAGTTCGGAGTATAGTCGTTGGGAAATAGGGTGATTTTTTTAATTATTATTATTTTTAGTTAATTGATTAAATAACTAAATTGTGGACTCTTCTTCATATCAGTCATGTTGCCAAATTTGGCACAGGCCAAGTGAGGATTTTTGTAGTAAACACACACGAGCTGCCACACAGGTTCAGTTAATAACAGCTCGCTGCTGTTGTCAAAAGTTGTTCCAAGAAGACTTGTTGTCTTCTTCAGACGTGAAAAGAAAATTGCAACACACCCGCACACGCACGCACGCACGCACGCACACACGAGCAGGACCACCCCGCCCCGGTCCCGCCCAGCGGCCCGACCCCATGGAGAACAGACAGACAGCGGATCATGTGACAGCAACAGTTTCTAAACGACAAAAACGGACACACACACACACACACACACAGTAAAGGGGAGAGAGAGAGAGAGGGAGAGAGAGAGAGAGAGAGAGAGAGAGAGAGAGAGAGAGAGAGAGAGAGAGAGAGAGAGAGAGGGAGTTTCGTAACTTAGGGAAGTTTTGTGGAGCCATCGATCACTGGACCGTCTTGTTTTTACAGCCTGATGTCAGTGACACAGAGGAGAGGAGCGCTGAGCGTCGCCTGCGTCACTTTTTCACCGGACTTCTCTCATTGAGTTTATCACAGAAAATAAAGGAGTTTTTGAGCTGTTCAGCAAGGCAGCAATCAAACTACCGTCTCTCCTCCGGGAATAGACTGTGTCCTCCTCCATCTGAGCAGTAAGTCCTCCTCTGTAAGACTTTACAGTGTGTTTGACCCCGGTCGGCACACTGATCTTATTTCCTATCGGATGTACTGTGGTGAAGTCTGTAATCGCTCCGTGGTCTTTTAAAGGTTATATGTGGTCGTATTTGTGTTTTATTAAAGCAGACTTTACTATGGGAAAGAGAAGAAGTCCATAAATTCAGAGTTTTTAATGAGATCAAGCTGCTTGTGTCTGATTAATTATCCTAATTAGTTAATTACTTCAAAATGTTTGCGTGACAATTCTTTGAATCAACATTTGATTATAATTCATGTTATGATGTTCATGTTAGATTTGTGTCATTTTAAAGACATTTATTAGCATGTTAACTGATGTAACCCCCTCAGTCAGGCAGCAGAGAGACACTGCTATTTATAGCCTTGAGAGCCTTTTATAGAACATAGTGTTGTTTAATTAATTCAAATATAAAACAGTAGTCAAATACAGGATTGGGAAGAAGACTGAGAGATTCTCTTATAGTGATGGTGACATTTATCAATAATGTGCGATTTTTAATGTGGTTTGAAATGGTCTAGATATATAGATTAATATTGAAATTTGATCAGTTACAGGATTCTGTTTTTGATGAAGAGATTCTTTATTTAGTTCAAGAAATGTCAAGAAAGATAGTTACATTTGTCATTATAAACATGTTATCTAAAGATAATCAATTTAAAATCATATAAAACACAGGAAAGCAGCTTCTAACAACTCACTGATTATCAGAATTGTTGCTGATTATCTGTCATTTGACTTTCCTGCTTCGGCTGTAGATCATGTTAATTTAATAATTACTTATTGTCTGTCAGTAAAGGCTGAATCTGACACAGAATAAGGCTGCAATTAATGATAATTTTTCATTATTGATTAATCTATAAAAAATGTGAAATTGTGAAAAATGCTTATCACAATTTCCCAGAACCCAAAGTGACATCCTCAAATTGCTTCTTTTGTCCCACAAATGTCATAAATGACAAAGAAAATCAGCAAATCCCCACACTTAAGAAGCTGGAACCAGCAAATGTTTGATATGTTTGCTTAAGAAATGACTTAAACAATTAAATATCAAAAATTAAAAAAAAAAAAAAAAAAAAAAAAAAAAAAAAAAAAAAAAAAAAAAAAAAAAATTGTTTTAAGATCGACTAATGAATTAATCACCTAATCATTGCAGCTCTAATGTAAACTCAGAGAATCAGAGAGTAAGAGATGACCCTCAGTGCTGCTGCCTGGTGTCAGAGCTGAGTCCAGACAGAGTCACACACATGTGACAGGTGGCATGTGTGTGTGTGTTACAGAGTCACACCTGAACTTCTTTGTCCTCTCGTTTCACTCCATCCTTTTACAATACACATCTCTTTCTTTCTCTCTCTCTCTCTGTGTGTTTCTCCGTCTCTGTCTCTCCCTGTTTCCTGTGCTTTGTTTCAAGGCTGAGGCTTGCGTCACACATTCCACTTGGCATATGAAGCCCTTATCCTGTTTAGAGCCTGGAGTGAGACAGAGAGAGAGAGAGAGAAAGAGAAAGAGGGGAGAAAAAGAAGGGAGGAGAGAGGGATGTGGATGTGGGGGGTGGATGGGAGGAATGAGGGCGACCTCTCTGCCTCTTTGTCTTACTTTATATTCTTTCTCTCGCTAGGCTTTTTCTCTCGCCGTCACCGCTTCACTGATGTTTTTTGTAAATCAATCAGTAATGTTTCCCAGATTTACTCTCACCCTGCCTTAAAGAGCCAATAACACTCAGACTTCATCATCAGTTTGGTTTCAGTCGAGTGTTTCATTGTCTCTTTGTGGTTCAGATTTGGTTTTAAACACTTTTCTGTGGGAAATACAGAATTTTTAAGAAGGAAATAATCAAATTTCAAGCATTTATTCCTGGTGTAAATACTGAACAGTGTTGTAGTAGTCTTTTCCGGAGCGTATGTTTGCACCAGGACAAATCAGGCACATGGCAAGTTGCGTATTCACACTCAAGACTCTAATTTTAGTTATAAAGAGCGACAGCTTTTTTGTGGGAGAACAGAGTTCAAGTCCTGCCCTGGAGGACTAAGATTTGACACTAGTGTGAAATTATATGTCAGTGGTACCTGTTATTTATGTTTTTAAAAATTATTCTTCTCAGTTTTTAGTCACAGTTTGGTTAGGTTTAAGCAACAAAAGTATTTGTTTAGGTTTAGAAAACAAAACTACTTGGTTAGGTGAAGGGAAAAGTCATGATTTGTCTCTGCCATGTGGCGGTAAATAGCCCTGGATCCAAATAGCATTGTTGACTATGGACACATGGGTGCTTGTCTCCGCCATGCAAGGCTATAAAAACCTGGGTGTAAATAGCCACATTGGCTATTGCACCCTGGGCGCAAATAGCATCTGCCTTTTTTATTACTTTCGGTTTTCAGTCGCTGTTTGGTTAGGTTTAGACAACAAAACTTCTCAGTTAGGTTTAGGGAAAAATCATGGTTTGTCTCTGCCATGCAGGTGTAAACAGTCGCATTGGCTATTCCACCCCAGGAGCAAATAGCATCTGCCTATTTTTATTTTGTTTGAAAAATTACATTCAGTCTGAATGTGTGTGTTGCAAGTCACGGACGGCAGCTTAAAATGTTTCCCAAGAAATATATCCTAGTTATGTTACAGTACAAAGCTTGTAGCTCCAGAGGAAGTTTAAATACACAAAAGATGAGATGACCTCTTTGTTCAATTTTTATTTATTAATTATTTGTCTCTCATTAGAGCTGACACACACTTATGCCCACACACACACACGCCCCAAATACTCCACCCACTCCTACGCCTTTTTTTTTTTTCCTGAATCAACACACTGATGTTATCTGGTGGAACAAAATGCGCAAGTGTGTGTGTACACACACACACACACACACACACACACACACACTGCTCAAAGGGCAGTATGTCCTCGGGAACATTAGGGCTAAACATTAAACTCCTGGATGCTGAAGAGTTGGTGATTCTCCATTAGAAGTTAAGAGAATAAGGACACTGCGGTCCACAGACGGCCATAAACGTAAAAAGCTGTAACTCGTTACACAACTTCACATGCGTGCCAGCACACGCACGCAAACACACAGTCATGGCAAAGCACACACACACACACACACTTGTGTGTCTGTTACCGCTTTTAAACCACTGGATTGAGCCACTGTGACTGTGTAGCTCTTTCTCACCGCCGGCCGGCCCCCCTCCCCTCCTCATGTTTGAGGTTGATTGAAGTTTTGTCATATTTTGGTCGAAACCCACTTCGTTTTCTTCCCCGTTTTCTGTCTCTGCCTTGTTCTTTCCACTTCCATTTTGACATAGTTTGGTCAGAGCGGCTGTTTTCTTTGCCCTTTCTCTCCTCTCTCTCTTATTCCCCCCCTCTCATTCTTCGGGTAGGGAGGTGCAGGGGGGGGGGTTCAGACAGGAAACCACAGGCCCCCTGCAGCAGCAACCCCCCATTTGGCTTCACTCTCCTCCTCCTCCTCCTTCTCCTCCTCCTCCTCCTTCTCTTCTTTACACCCCCCGACCCATCACGCAGTGTGGAAATAATAACAGTCAGACTAAACTCTGAGGGCTTCCGCTTCTCTCTCTCTGGCAGCTCCTCTCCTTCTCTCTTTCCCTCCGTCCTCCACAGTTGTCTGGAAAGCCTCAAAACGTTGCTGTCTTTGACAAGAGGTGCACACACATGTGTATCTTTGTCTGTGCTTGAGCCTTATGTCAACTCTGGTGTGTCTTTAAAAGTGTGTATCCATGTGTTTGCATGTGTGTGTGATGATGGATCCTGTTTCCTCTCCCCTGCTGACGGCCCCCTCTGGCTTCCCCCCGAGGTCTGCAGGCCCACAGTCTGCTGGAGAGGAGCTGAGAGGGGCGGCTACGTGTACGCCTGTGTGTATGTGTGTGTGTGTGTGTGTGTGTGTTGAGGGATCGGAGGAGTGGGCTAAGCAGCTAAGATGAGGGAATAGGAAGCCAAAATAAGAGGATAGGGGGCTTAAGCAGCGAGAGGAGTCAAAGTCAGAGCACAGGAGGCGTCATTAGGGGAGTCGGGAGTAGGAAGTGAGGTAAGGGGTTGAAATTAGGGGGCAGGAGGTGCAGTAGGGGGTAAACCTGAGTGAGTAGTCGAGGGCAACGGAAGGAGTGTGGCACAACTACATCTGAAGCAGAGGTGGGAAGTACTTTGTTACTCAAGTTACTCAAGTAGAGTTTTCGGGTATTTTTATTTGTTTTTCTGACAACTTTGGTACTTTTACTCTGCACATTTTAGCACAAATACCTGCACTTTCTGCTCCTTACATTTTACATTTTACTTCAGTTTTCATTCTTTTGAGGGGAATTATTGACTATGGTCATTTTGCTTTCCCAACATCAAGAGCGATCTCAGTCTCAATAGATGCAGGGTTTCCCCCAGAAAAATTGTTTGGTCTGTAATCATTACAGAGGAATGATGTGATCGCCAGCTGCGCTTCGTTGACGTACTGCTGTTGACTTGGTTGAGCCACTAATTTTAGCAGTCTTTTCCTCATTGCCATCACCTCCAGTATTTGGCTGTCTGAAAAAAAAAACTTTCTAAGGTTTTTTGGATTTTACCATTCCTCCTTAACATTATCCCTAAATGTCGCGAAGACAGTACTGTATTTGTGTTACTGTTTGGCTGGCTAACTAATATTGCTAAGTAACGTTAGCTTGTGATAGTTGGAAACATCAAGTGATTAAAAAACTGTCCAATACTTTTGGGCTTTCACCCTTTCTCCTATCCCTATACGTCACAAAGAAAGTATTGTATCTGTGTAACCGACTGTTTGGTTAGCTGGCTAAGGTTGCTAGGTAATGGAGGCTTGTGATAGTTGGAAACATCAAGTCATGAAAAAACTGTTTAAGGGGTTTTGGGCTTCTAATCTTACTCCTTGACAGTACTCCTGAATGTCACAAAGGAAGTACTGTATCAGTGTTACTGACTGTTTGGCTAGTTAGCTAAGGTTGCTAGGTAATGTTAGCTTGTGAAAGCTGGAAACATCAAGTGTTGAAAAACTGTCAAAGGCCTCTTGAGTTTTACCTTTCCCCTTGACATTATCTCTAAATCTCACAAAGAAAGTATCTGTATCTGTGTTACTGACTTTATCGTCAGCTGGCTAAGATTGCTAGGTAAGGTTAGCTTGTGATGGTTGGAAACATCAAGTGTTGAACGTCACTCTGTGCACAAGAACATGATCTCACCTGCTGTTTTTCATTAGTGTATTTACATTTTAACCAGCAGATGTCTCGGCTTCCATTATGTCTATGTTTCCAACTGACTTGCCCCACTGTAACTCTAGCTAAAAAAAAAGCTTATGCCTGGTGGGGTGTCAACTTAGGCCCGGTGAAGGGTAGCCACGGATAAATGTTTCCAGGGGAAAGACTGAGCTAACCTAACGTTAGCTAGATAATCGAAAGTACAGTGGTGTCTTTTCTGGTTTCTTGAACATTTTGCCATTTACTTAGGCTGCTTTACCATGACGATAGATGAGTATCCTGTTCTTGTAAAGTGTTTGGTAGCACAGCATTTGCTAAATTGAGGTGACTAAATTTAGGTGAAGACTCACAAAAAAGAAAAAATGCAACTTTAGAGACGTAACAAGACAGACAGGAGAGGGAGACTGGAGTAAAGGTGAGGTTCAGTTAGGTTTCCTGTCCTTCAGAAGGCTACTTATACTTTGTGTACATTTCCAGAGCCTGTACATTTTCACTTTTATGTAAGTAAAGGAGTGGAGTCAGTACTACTTTTCACCTCTGATCGGAGGTGAGCTCAGAAAAAGGAAAATTTAAATGGTGGAATATTAGCTTGCCACCTTGATGACTCACATAATTGGTTTCTTAAATTAAGTTTCATCAGTGCATGCATCCCCCTAAGGCTTTAAATATAGGTCACAGGGTGTGAGTCAGTATGAAGCGATGAAATGGGTCCTGTTTGAGTTTGATTTGTGATCAGGTGTAAGACAGCGCACCAGGTGAGAAGGTAAAAGAGGTGGAGGAGAAAAGAGGCAAAAGAGGCAGAAGAAGCGAACTTGAGGCTTTAAGTGTGTGTGTGTGTGTGTGGTGTGTGTGAGAGTGTGTGTGTGAGTGTGTGTGTTGCGGCGTGTTCTTGGACAAAGCTGTTGTCTGGAGGTTTCTGGTCTCTCTGGTGATCTCATCATCTCCAGCCTGTTGCCATTAGAGGGTGTGTGTATATGTGTGTGTGTGCAGCCCCGTTTGTGTCTGCGTGTGTCGGAGCATGTGTGCGTGTCTGTAATAATTTAGTCCTTTAGTGATTTAGTGTGTGTATTCTGTTGAGCTAGCAGAAACTTGGTGTGCGGCTGCGAGTGTGTAGAAGTATGTGTGTGTGTGTGTGTGTGTGTGTGTGTGTGTGTGTGTGTGTGTGTGTGTGTGTGGTTGAGTCAGTAGCCAGGGACTCCAAGCCACAATATTTTCCCCTTCAGTCATGTTGTTTTATATCATTCATAGAGAGGGAGAGAGAAAAAGAGTGCGGGATGGTGTGTGGTTCAGATAAATACAGTAGTAAAGATGTGAGTGATTGCTGAGGAGCGAGTGAAGAAGAAGAGGTGTAGAAGAAGAGTCCAAGGGTGGAGAGAGACAGAGAGAGGGGTGAAGGAAGTGTTTGCCGAGTGGGCTGGGGTTGAGTACACAGTAGCTCTACTGACATAGAGGGACAATATTTGCAGACCACACTTGACATGCACAAACAGACACACCCACAAGTAGAGCGCACAGAGAGAAAATAGTCCTCAACAACTCAGGTAGAGCTACTTATGCACCAAAAAGGTGCAGCAGTACACACTTGGCCCCTCATTTCACAGTGTGTGTCCTTTGATTTTTACATCTGAGGGATCTACAGATGCTTTGATGAAGTAGAGGTGCAACATCTGTCTGATTTCTATCTTACAGAAAAAAAAGTTGTCAGATCAGTTAGAAATCTCAATCTGGCAGAGCATCTTTTATTATTAATCAATCTGTAGATTATTTTCTTTATTAAGCAATTAATCACTTGGTCTTCAGAATGTCAAAAATAGTGAAAACATGTCCGTACAATTTCTTAAAGCTCAAGATAATGTCTTCTAATGTCTTGTTTTGGCCACCAGCATTTCAAAAGCCAAAATAAAATAAATAAATGTTGCAAATCACAATTGAAAAGCTTGAAAGGATAGTTTAGATTATATGAGAGAGGTTGCATGAGGTATTTATCCATAGTCAGTGTATTACCTGCAGTAGATGGTGGTCAACACACCCACAGTACTGCAGTAGGAAGCTAAGCAATGTTCTGTTGTGGACAGGATCAGCAGCAGAATGTAGCCACCAGTTTAAGTGTACACTATATTTAGAATATTGTGTCTGCTTTATCTTGCCATCAGACAAGATATAAGCCAAATATTGCTTTATCTCACTCAACCATTGACTCCATTGATGAAATCAGTAATTTTAACTCACAGAACACAGGAGTTGCTGGTTTACCGCTGCCTCGATATGTTGGTCTGTTTGTGTTATTGTGTGACTTCAGTGTTTTTAAGGGTTAGTAAGGATTCACCAAAGTCACACAATAACACACACAAACTTACAGATCAAGGCAGCGATAGGCCTGCAACTCCTGTGTTCTGTGAGGTAAAATTACTGTGTTTGCATGGAGTTTGGTTCGTTTGGCTTCCTACACTGGTACTCCTACTGCTTCTTCAGTCTGGGGGCATGCTTACTGCCATAATCTACCAATACACTGACTGTGAATACTTGACTCATACAACTTCACTTCAATCACAGCTATTCCTTGTATCATTTGGTCTTTAAGATGTCAAAAATAGTGACAAATTGTCACAATTGTTCCAATTTTTTAAAGATGTTAAACCCAAAGATATTCAATTTAATGCCATGTAGGACAAAGAAAAGCAGCAAATCCTCACAATTTAGAAGCTTCAACCAGGGATTTTTTTTTTTTTTTGCTTAAATTATTAAAATAGTTGCTGCTGATTAATTTCCAGTCTAATATTGCAGCTCTAAATGCAACACTGATTAACGCTAAAATCAACAACTCCAGCTGCAGATTGTCTTTTCTCTCCCGAGGCCGTATGGTTTGTGAAGGTGTAACTGAGGAGGATGCTGTGCTGCTAAATTAAATTTCTTTCCTGTGATTGTCTAAACTTTCTGTGTGTCATTGTATTTACACTTTTTATGATACACCCCGAGGGAAAGTTTGTCTTTTTCACAAGGACAGGTCTCCCCACTCGCCATCCTGCTGTCACATGTTGCCTGATAACTCTCCCCTCTTCACTTCCCTGTGTGGTAAACCCAAACCACCTGGAATTCTCCTCCATGCAGATTAAAACAAACATCATTAATTATCTGCTGCCGCTGCTGCTGCAGCCACTGTGTGACCCAGATTTCTGTTACCATCACCCAGATTGCCTCGTGTTTACTTAAACCAGTGACAGGCAAGTTTAGCCCACTAAACTATAAGTGTTCGTGTCTCAGACTACATAAATCAGCCTCACTTTCATGCTAGCAGACCTGACAGGTGAACCCTGAGAGGAATGGTATGTACTTTCGAGGATTTAAATGTACACCAAGTGCTGCAGGGGTTTGTGCGAGAGACGAATTTAGGTAACCGATGTTCCTAAAACCAGTGATGACATTTTCTTCGGCACGTGAACATCTGCTCATATAGATACACGTGAATCATGTGTTCACACATGTACATGAGCCCTGCAGTGACAGGATCATTTGCATTTATTGTATTTCAGAGTTTAAATGAGGCCCTGACTCACTCTGAGTTTGAGTACACAGTGTGTATTTGAGTATGGAAGGTTTTTTTTTGTTTTCGATGCACACATTCTCCAATGTGAGGATTTGCAAATTTTCACAGTTTTTCTATAATCATAAATGTAATATCTGGTAACACATAAAGTCCCCCTGTTTAGCATTTATTGGCAAGATTCAAACATTTAATAACACACAATAATCCGTGCAGCTATAAAGACATTCAGGTGTTTATTAATGTACAAGATTTGTCAGTAATTATAACTTCTAATATGAATATTTTAATACTTTTATTTCAGATTATTATAACTGTGTTTTACTATATTGTCATGGACAGATTATGAGACAACAAGCCCTTAGGCACAGGCAGGTAAAAGGCCCGCACCCGTCCTTTACATGGTGCACACCAGGATTGAAAGAGATACAGTGTCTCTTTATAGTCGTTTTATCTCTCTTTGTCATAGTTTTGTTTCCCTTTGTAGTTCTTTTGTGTCTCTTTGAGGCATCTTTGTGTCTCTTTGTGGAAGTTTTATGTCTCTCTGTGGTGCTCTTGTGTTTTTTGTTGTACTTTTATGTCTCCTTGTGGTCGGTTTATATCTCTTTTTGGCAGTTTTATGTCTCTTGGTGGTAGTTTTAAATTTCTTTGTGGTAGTTGTGTGCCTACTCATGGTCATAGTTTCCTCCTTGTGGTAGTTTTATGTTTCTTTCTGGTAGTTTTTTGCCTATTTGTGGTACTTTTGTATCTCTTTGTAGTAATGTTATGTCTCTTTGTAGTTGATTGACTTTAGCAAGAAAATGTTAACATATGTTCTCAGTTGGTCTGTTCATCCATCCATGCATATTGTCATGTTATGGTGCTCAACTATATTACAGTGTGTTATAAACCAGTTATTGAAGACACAAAATATAATAAATACACTTCATATACATGTTAAATAGGGGGAGTTAAAGTATAGTGTTAGATATCTTTGGGTTTTTGGCTGTGGGTCAGAACAAATAATAATAAGAAGATGTCACAGTGGACTGTGGGAGCTAATGGGAACTTTTTTCCCCCACTCTTTTCTAACATTTCATACACAAACAAATAATCAAAAAATTAATTGACAGATTGAATCGTTAGTGAACTGAACCTGAACTTTGAGTTTGAAGCTGTGCGTGTAGTCGGATTACATTGTCTGGGCCTGTTTTCTGGTGCTTTCCATCATTACACCTCATCTTATTTTTTTTGCAGATGTGATTGATGGCGAGATGAGATTTGTGTTTTTCAGAAGTCTTTCGATACAAGTACTCGCTGCATTGCTGTTTCAGTAGCTGAGTTGAAATATTTAAATGGATAAGATATAAGGTGTGGGGACTTCCACGACAAGGACTGACTTTAAAAAACCCTTACAGTCTTCTGGACATTTTGAATTTCATGTATCTGTAGGGAAAATACCTGTCTGTGTGCTTATACTGCTGCTTCTTTTGTCCTTTTCCTGATTCGTGATCTATCTGTTTGTGCTTTGTACTGCACTACCTGCTTGAATTATCACCGCTCTATGTGTGATTCACAGCCACAATAGAACAACTGCTTGACCTCCAGTTGAACTACAACACAATACAAAACCGGATTAGAAAACACACCCTGAAAGACATATATTCACACACACACACACACACACACACACACACACACAGTCCCCACCTGACTGCCGTCTCTTTGTTTCTTTGGAGCCGGACGAAGGGCGAGGCATCAGTCGTCATGTTCACACCCTTCCTGACCCAGCAAGCAAGCATCCTGCTCTCCTATTGGTCTGATCCTCATCTGGACTCTGTGTGTGCGCGTGTGTGTGTGTGTGTGTGTGTGTGTGTGTGTGTGTGTGTGTGTGTGTGTGTGTGGCGCGCGTGTTTGTGTGCGTGCGCTATGGTGTGAC
>JAJHUR010122980.1:0-11271 GCA_027495735.1 Lutjanus campechanus | reverse complement strand
AAAAAAAAAAAACTGTCTCCATGTTTGTTCGTGTGTGTTTGGCAGCTGACATCCACCTAATTAGACCCACCACCACCCCCACCCCCCGACTCTGCCCCCTGGATGATCAATTAGCGGAGGACTTAATTGGACAAATGAACACAGGGTTTAATTGACTAAATTAACAGTGTTCTAATTGACCAAATTAGCAGTCGACTCTGAAGGCTGCAGGCCGACCGGGCTGCTGTGACATTTCTGCCTCTGTGGACATACGTGTGTGTGTGGTGTGTGTGTGTGTGTGTGTGTGTGTGTGTGTGTGTGTGCTGGTGGTGGTTGTTGCTAGGCATCCAGAGTCTCCCTCTCTGTTTCAGTCTCTGTCATTTAGGCTGTAATTTCATGAGCGGAGGTCTAATGGACTCTATAGGAACAAACACAGCAGACAGCTGAAGGACAGAGTGTCACCCTGAACTGAGGACGAGAGCAGAGACACACTGTCCACACACACACACACACACACACACACACACACACACACACACACACACACACACAAGTGTGTTTTCATTCTAATCTGTGATATTTTTTCATATAGAAGTGATGTTGTCCAACTGTCTGGGGAAGAACCTGAACACATCACACACTCAATGACTGACTGTGGACGACAGGACCCAGACGCAGCACCCTGTACATCAGGACTCAGTGGTAATCACCTGAACAAGCAGGAGTCTGTAAAGTCTCTGTGGTTTCAGTTTGGTTTCAAATGAACCAAAACCAGAAGTGCCCTCAAACACAAACAGCTCGATCTTCTCACAGGAGCAGACAGGAGACGATGTCAAGGAGGCAGCAGGTCGAAAATCAGGTAAAAATCAAGTGAAACACACCTGCTGGGAGCAGACAGAAGATAAAAACACAGAAAACTGTCCCGACGTCAGAGGGAAACACCAAACAGCCACGGGGACAGGAAGACAAAAACCAGATCTCATTCTGTCAGGGACAGAAAGACATGGTGATTTTCCAGGATTAAGACCAGCCAGGTGAGACAGGGACAGGCAGGTGAGACAGGGACAGGCAGGTGAGACAGGGACAGGCAGGTGAGACAGGAACAGGCAGGTGAGACAGGGACAGGCAGGTGAGACAGGGACAGGCAGGTGAGACAGGGACAGGCAGGTGAGACAGGGACAGGCAGGGGCGACACTAGTGAAGAAGAACGTGGCAGTGAGTGACTGAGGAGGAGGAGGTGAAGACTGATGAAGACCAGGTGAGTGGAGTCGGGCTGATGAGGTGGGAGTGGCTAACAGGTAGAGTGAAGCAGAGGTGGGCTGAGTGGGAAAGTGCTGGGAGAGAACTGAGCTCACAGAGCCGAGACAACGAGACGACAACGAGACATCACAGACGTAACAAGATGAAAACAACGGCGCCGTTACTGCGGCAGCACATCGTGTCCGTCGCTCTCGACGTCTGACCGTCGTATCAAGAAGGGAACCCAAAATCTGTGAGTCTCACAGGATTTTTTGTGGTTTTGGTTAAAATGTTCACTCTGGTGAGACCCTGCAGGTCTGGGGTTCCTCTCTAGAACCGTGTTCGAGACGTCCTGTCAGCAGTTTAACTGACGTCTCTTTTATAATGATTTTTTTCTCAGTGGAACTAATGAATATATATATTCATTATATATTCTTCTTTCTGGTGTAACAAGTCGTGTTGGTGTTGCCTAGCAACCATGAATACCTCGCACTTGTTGATGACGTATCCCCGAGTTCCACCGCGTCCGCTCAGCGCCTCTGCGCCCGACCTGGCGGTGAGCGAAGAGCTAATTCCTTATCATGTGAAGGCTCCTTTAGACTTCTGCCGTCTGTCTCTTTTTCACAGCGCCGTCCTCCAGCGCCGCTGTCTCACCTCTGTTTAAATGAAAGGACAAAAATCACAGACTGGACATCTGAAAACTTGTCACTTTTCTTCTTTATGTTGGAAATTTTCATAAAATCTGAATGAAATGCTGACATAGAGAAGACAGCATGGACATAAATATCTTGAAAGACCTTGAGAGTCGTCCTCCTGTCTCTGATCATACAGACGGAGGGAGGCAGCTGCTGATGAAGGTTTCCTCTCTTTCTGTCCGTCACAGTGACAGTCACAGTTAATGGGCGGAGACGCTGACACACTTTTGTCGCCGGTGAGATTTCAGACGCTTCGCTGCCAGGTGAGGCGTCATTTCATACAATCAGTCTGCTCTTATTTATAAAAGTTGGCAGCCTCTCGTCACCTCCTGACATTTGTACATCTTCAGCCGGTGCAGAAATGTTACCAGAAGGTCAGAATTCACAACATCTGCAGTTTACAAGTGAAACAACACAAGACAAACAGCTGATATTACTGACAAGTCCAACAGCAAGAAGGTCAGCTCAGTGTCTGTCTGTCAGTGTCTGATGAGAAGACATAACAAGACAAAAAAGACATGAAAGATTTAACAAAACAAAGGAAAACAATAAACAACAAAGAAAAAGACACAAGACAAAAGTTATGTAAAAGACCTAACAAGACAAATCAGACAGAGACGGAGACAAGCTGAGGTTCAGATGTCTTTGAACGGAAACAGTCAGTAGAAATGTCCTTCAGAGGACTTTTGACTTTTATACTCTGAGGACATTTCAGAGCTTGAGCTTTTTCACTTTTACTCGAGTATCTGTACTTGTACTTTTATTTTTGATGCCACAAATACCTAATTTGAGGATTTTTATTTCAGACACTGAAGCTGTAAAAGAGCCTCTCAGACATATTTGCACATAAAACAACCTGTTCAGAAATGTATCTGAAGTTTATCTTTAAAAAACTCTGGAGGATCCCGTCAGTGACAGCGCTCTCCTTTATTCAAGGTGTCTTCTATCTTCGTACAAAGTCCCTCATTAAATCTTTTGCTGTCAGTCAGTCCTCAGCGTGCAGGTAACCATGAATATCTCATTTTAGACCCAAACTCTTCCATCAGCGTCAGACGGCGGGTTGCCAGGTTTGAAGGGTTCAGATGAGATCCAGACACTTTTTCATCCGCCTGCCTGTGAAAGTAATTAACAGCTGGATTACTATCTGAGGCTGAAACACACACTCCTGGATCCACTCATCACACACACACGTATGCAAATGGCCACAGACGCAAACACTGACACACAGCATTCAGATTTACATATGCAGACACATACAGGCCGTATACACACTCTGCTGCTGCTGCTGCTGCTGCTGCTGCACGATTTGTTTTCCCTGTTTTAGTCCTTTTGGGAGCCAATTATTTCAAACACACAAACAAAATATCTGGAATACAGTGAACACAGTCACATGCTGCTCTGTCCTCTTATCATCTGTGTGTGTGTGTGTGTGTGTGTGTATTAACGTTTGAACATCAAAGCGGATCCTTTTGATCAGTCTAAACACACACACACATACGTAGACCATCTGAGGACAGATCTGCAGAGCGGCTCATCTCTCCTCAGCTGAACCTATAGCATGACTCACACACACACACACACACACACACACACACACGCTGTCCTATATTCAGAGGCGTCAACATTAAACGCTGCGTTCTTCTAGGCAGAGTCTAATTTTAACCTGGACTCAGAGATTAAACTGAGCAGAAGCACAAATCAAAGACGGCAGACTCGTGTTCCTGCTGACAGACTGACAGCTGCTGCAGCGCCCCCTCCCTGCCAGGCTCCACACTGCAGCTGGTGTCACATTAAAGGCAGTTATGATAATTGAGTGGAGATGAAGATGGACGCTGCGTCTCCTCTTCCTCACACTTAAGTCAAAACATCCCAGATTCGAGCGCCGAGTCTCGTGCTGCAGGATCACCTCAGTCGACTGAGATTCCTACAATCCAGTCAAACAGACAGAAACTACAAAAACACACAGGCAGAACATTTACACAATGAATTAAAGAGAATCATAAATAGAAATAAAAAATAGAAAGAAGATAAACGAGTGGTTGGTAAACAAGTTTCAATTCTTGTTTTTTATCTGCATCATTGTTCACAGATCAACACAACATGATGACAGACTGTAAACTTTACAAACCGAGTCTCTAAATCACCACAAACCACAAAACTGACTGATGGAAGCAGAGAAGAGTGATCGAAACAGAGCGCAGCTGACGCGCCGTCAGACGCGCCGTCAGACGCGTCACCAGAGCGCACCGTGGAGCTGACGCGCCGTCAGACGCGTCACCAGAGCGCACCGTGGAGCTGACGCGCCGTCAGACGCGTCACCAGAGCGCACTGTGGAGCTGATGCGCCGTCAGACGCTTCACCAGAGCGCACCGTGGAGCTGACGCGCCGTCAGACGCGTCACCAGAGCGCACCGTGGAGCTGATGCGCCGTCAGACGCGTCACCAGAGCGCACTGTGGAGCTGACGCGCCGTCAGACGCGTCACCAGAGCGCACCGCGGAGCTGACGCGCCGTCAGACGCGTCACCAGAGCGCACCGCGGAGCTGACGCGCCGTCAGACGCGTCACCAGAGCGCACCGTGGAGCTGATGCGCCGTCAGACGCTTCACCAGAGCGCACCGCAGAGCGCGCAGCTGACGCGCTGTCAGATGCTTCACCAGAGCGCACCGTGGAGCTGACGCATCGTCAGACGCTTCACCAGAGCGCACCGCGGAGCTGACGTGCCGTCAGACGCTTCACCAGAGCGCACCGCGGAGCTGACGCGCCGTCAGACGCTTCACCAGAGCGCACCGCAGAGCGCGCAGCTGACGCGCTGTCAGATGCTTCACCAGAGCGCACCGTGGATCGCACAGGGCAGCTGATGCACCGTCAGACGCTTCACCAGAGCGCACCGTGGAGCGCGCAGCTGACGCGCCGTCAGACACTTCACCAGAGCGCACCGCAGAGCGCGCAGATGGCACACTGTCAGACGCTTCACCAGAGCGCACCGCAGAGCGCGCAGATGGCACACTGTCAGACACTTCACCAGAGCGCACCGCAGAGCGTGGAGCTGACGCGCTGTCAGACGCTTCACCAGAGCGCACCGTGGAGCGCACAGGGCGGCTGATGCGCCGTCAGACGCTTCACCAGAGCGCACCGCGGAGCGCGCAGGGCGGCTTTGTGTTCAAATGTACGAGGAAAAGGTAAAAAGTTGTAAGAAAAATAAATAAAGTACAGATAGATAAAAAAAAAATCTACTTAAAGTATTTGTATTTAGTTACTTCTCATCTCTGTGTAGAGTATATTATATATGTTGGACTACATATGTGATAAAAAACACATCAATTTTGATTTCCTGGAAACTTTAACTTACTGTACAAACAACAATATTTGTCAAAGCTAACCACGACGAAGATCGCCATGGTGACAAAGGACACCCATTGTTACCGTGTCCAAAACTCATAAAACACTAAACAGCGTTAAATGACACACGAGGAGCTTGAAATGCACAGACGTGACACGTGAAATGTCCTTAAAAGTGACGTGCCGTTATCCGCCGTCCCATGAGCTCCCGTTGCCATGGTTACATCCACCACTGAGGATGTATAATACCCACACAGCTGGAGGTGCAGCGCCACATCTTTTCAGAGGGGGTTTGTGGGGATACGGATGGCATTCGAGGACAACTGGTGGACCCGCTCAGTCACACACACACACACACACACAGTATAAAGCCTCTCAGTTGAACTCAATCTCCCATGGATGAGGCATTCGTCACCGGGGAGAAAATGACGTGCACATGAACACACACACACACACACACACACACACACACACACACACACACAGCTAACCTTTATCCAGCTCTGCTCTATAATCTGATAACATAACTGAGTGTAACGATGGAGGTAAAGAAGAGACAGAGACGGACGGAGGACAAGAACAGAGACAAAGACAGAACGAGGAGGAGGAGGAGGATGAAGAGGAAGAACGAGATGGGGGAAGAGGGACGGAGGGAAATGTAGTTCAAATTTTGACTGAATCTTCGTGAGTTCATTGGCTGATGGAGATGAACAGTGGGCGGAGCTAATACAGCAGTCAGTCATTAAACACCACAGAAGAAGAGATGACATCATTAACAGAGACAGCAGTGTGTGTGTGTGAACCAGTTCAGACTGAGCCTGTCTTCAGCACGTTCTCCTCCTCCTCCTCCTCTTCATCTACATCGTCTACGTCACAGATAAGTTCTCATGACGTTCTCCTGCAGAGTGAGGTTCTTTCTGAAGAGTTCTCACTCCGTGATGAGGAACAGTGACACTTTTTATTTTGTTTTATTTATTCTTCTGTACAGCACTTTGGTCAACTGTGGTTGTGTTAAAGTGCTCTACAAATAAAGTTGGATTGGATTTTTAAAGGACGGCAGGTAACTTTAAACTCTCGAGTCTCACCTGGATCTCCAACAAATCCTCCTGAAGAACATTATTCAAATGAAGTTCAGCCTGATGAATCAGTGGAACGTTCTCCGAGGCTGCAGGTCGTTTTATAAAGAACAACAACAAAGGAACAAATGACTCATCACTTTATCAGAACTCTTTGTTTTTCTGCGTCTCAGTGACTGTGGACAGATTTTACAGGTTGGTCCACGTGGGGACAATAAGGACTCCCCAGGTGTCCACAGAGAGGAATTAGAGACAGACAAACAGGTGGTGAAGCACCTACTGCAAATTCACCACAACTGCAGCCAGATACAACCAGCAGAGATTTATTAAGTTTCATTTAAGTTATAATCTCAGTTTTCTTTCATGCATGAAGAGTGAAACTGTGTGAACTTAATCATTTAAGTTCTTTATTTTGTGGCTGCAAATCAGCTTCAGCGAGACGCCTCCTACACACCTGCTGCAGGCCGGAGGAAACAAACAAACCAAACAACAACCAACAACAACAATAAACAGCAGCTGCCTCTGTCTTATCTGTCAGCTGAGGCCTGGAAATAAAATTACAGCCACACTGGAACTCGTTGTGAAGCAGAGGAAATTGAAATTAGTTTTAGATTTAATCGAAGCTCCAGTTAATTCATATGTGCAGTTTGTTAATATTGTTTACCTGCAGGCTGCACATTTCCTCCTGCAGGAACAAGATTTCCTCCTCAGGTCTGAGCGCAGAGTGACTTTAGTGTTTGTTCTGTTCTTCAGTCTGACAAGAAGACAAACAACCAAAATGCTTCATGACATTTTTTAATTCACTGAAAATTAAACATCAAAAAATACATTTTAAAGAAACTTCATGTTTTACTGAGGACACCACTTTGATAAACTCAAGTGTAATCAGAAGCACTGATGCTTCCTAAGCCCCGCCCCTTTTTGTTCTGCTCCAATAACAGTTGAACAAGCGTTCCCAAGGGAACCTCAGACAACTTAGTTATTTCCTGTTTCCTGTTTCCGTCTCTGTGCTCGGCTCATCTGTGTTAAAAAGAAAACCACATTTTTAAGACAGAATCAAGAAGGTGTTTCTGGCACAACTGACCTGTTTACAAGGTGAAACATCAGCAGCTCTGATGAAGGTCACAGACAAAACTCACCATCTTCAGCCAGATATGAGACATGCCAACATGTTACTGTGACCTCCAGCTCATGGTAGCTAATGTTAGCAAAACATTAGCTAACTAGCAACGATTGATTCAGATGCAAGGAACCAAAAAAAGTGAGTTTTTCTGAGTAGATTGGCGAGACAGTTAGTTAGCTTTTTGCTAACATCAGCGATCAGCAGAGGTTGAAGGTAACGATGCAACAAGACGTAAAACCTGTACTTCTGTCTCCCACCTCAGCTAGCTAACAACTGATGTTACTGTCATTGGACAACAGAGCAAAAAGGGGCGGGACTTAAGAAGGGTCAATCCGTTCTAAACACTAACTTGTTAAATGAATCTGTTACGTGCAGCAAACAAAGAAAGGATGTGATCAGAGGCGAGCGTGTGTCTCTGAGACCGTCCGTCCTCTGCAGCGACCGCCGGCTCGAGTCCCGCCTGCAGTGTCACTAACTTATAAACTCTGATCAGTTTGTTTCCCAGAACCTGATCCTTCAGCTCTGAATATTTTAAA
Source organism: Lutjanus campechanus (assembly GCA_027495735.1). Classification (NCBI taxonomy): domain Eukaryota; kingdom Metazoa; phylum Chordata; class Actinopteri; order Lutjaniformes; family Lutjanidae; genus Lutjanus; species Lutjanus campechanus. Next base: position 3,284 of record JAJHUR010122980.1, on the reverse strand, counting down.
CTGATGTTTAACCCTTTGAGAGCTGCTGAGTGAATCTGTGAACATTCATCAGGACAGTTTGTCTTCATTTCTGTCTTTCCTTTTAATTAAAATCATATTAATGAAAGACTTTAACTAAAAACATCCTTTGTGTTGTTTTGTATTAATTCAGTGCATCATTTAAAAAGTAAACTGTCAGTAATCAGTTATTTTTATTGATGAGCAGCACTAATCAATCACTAATCAACATGTTTAGTGTTTAAGTGCTAAATCAGAGTCTTTATTTTAGTGTCTGTTGTCTTCTGATGTCCATTAAAGGTCACATGTTTCCTCGACACAGCTGATTGGCTGCTGTGGCTCAGGGGCGGGTCTCCTGCAGGACTCTCTCCTCCAGTTGGGCGAATCGCTTCAACATCTGGTCGTACACCTGGAACACACACACACACACACACACACACACAGATCATCACCCTGCTGACTGTTTATTATTGGATCCTGAGCACCTAACGGCGGACCATACTCTGTGATGTCATCGCGCCACCTGCTGGCAACAGGAAATGACATGTTTCAGACTTTGACGTGCTCCCTCTTGCAGGTTGACCAGATCCAACTAAAAAACCTGGTCAAACAGACCCTGGTAACGCTGCATGATGAAGATCATGACGTTTCATCAGATGGCGTTGCCCTGACGATGTTGATGTTTCACCAAAACACAGGAAGTTGAATTAACGACAGATTTCCACCTCGAAGCATCAAAAAATAATCAAAAATATCAAAAGTACAAAAATAAAACCAAATTAAAGTTTGTAATAAGTTCTTTGTTTCAACATCTGGGAGCTTAAACACAAAGGTTACAACTGACCCTGGTCTCCCCTACTTTAATTGAGTCTAATTAATTTATTTGTATTTTAATGTTGGAACGCTTGTGAAGTTTTACTGACAGAGACAATGATGGTTGCTAAGCAACCAAGATGCATCTCCAGCCGTTCACAACATAACAATATAACAGTGGGGTCAGTTTGACCGCCTGTGGCTGAAACAGGTAAAAATAATCATCTTTTCTTTTCAGCAGTGATGTTTGTTCGTTTAAGTTATTGAACATATAAATTTAAAATGACCTTCTTGGCTCTTCTGGTATTAAAACTTTTTTTACGTGTGTATTTCAGTCGTTTCCAGGAAGTAAAGTTTGATTTTTAAAAGTCAGACGTGCAGACGAGCGTCGCCTCTGACAGAAAAACGTTTCCTGTCGTTCATCTGTGTGAAGCAGAGACGAAGACTTTCTGTCACGTTATGTTTCTGCTTCATATTTAATATCCTGCTGCACAGAGAATACAGCTCATCTGTGTGTGTGTGTTTGTGTGTGTGTGTGTGTGTGTGTGTGTGTGTGTGTGTGTGTGTGTGGACTAGGTGTTTTAGTGGAGCTCATTATTTATTCATGAGCTGTGCTGTTTAATTATGGAAGATGAACATGAGAGAACATCACTTCAGTAAACATACAAGAACATTAGAATAACATGGAACCCTGCAGAGTGTGTGTGTGTGTGTGTGTGTGTGTGTGTGTGTGTGTGTGTGTGTGTGTGTGATGAGAGAGAGAAAGTGTAAAATTAAAATGTGATGAGTTCTCTGGTAAAGTAAATCTGCTGCACCGTAATTAGAAGAAGAGAAGAAGAAAACTGGATCTCCATCAGTTTGACCAGGAAACAAAAAGTAGAAAGAAAGTAGTTCCAGTAGATCTGACCGCAGAGAGAAAGTAGTTCCAGTAGATCTGACTGCAGAGAGAGAAAGTAGTTCCAGTAGATCTGACTGCAGAGAGAAAGTAGTTCCAGTAGATCTGACTGCAGAGAGAAAAGTAGTTCCAGTAGATCTGACTGCAGAGAGAAAGTAGTTCCAGTAGATCTGACTGCAGAGAGAAAAAGTAGTTCCAGTAGATCTGACTGCAGAGAGAAAGTAGTTCCTCCATGAAACAGCTGATGAGCTCTGAGGATGATCTTCAGTCTGAAGACATCAGACACTTTTGTGGGTCGCAGAGTTTCTGAGATATCATGGTGTCTGTCATCTTTTCAAAGTCTGGGTCGTGGCCCACAGGAGGGTCACGGGAGATTTTATTTGGGTCACCAAACAAACAAAAGACAACGGATGAAATTCAGCAAAATGTAAGATTCATATCTGCAGCTCATCTTTTATAAAACAGTTCAAATGTGTTTTACTGATGAGAGGAGATAAAAACAATAAGATGCTGTTAACTCGGCCTAAATACATTTATTTCTCATTTAACCTGTATCGAGATTAGGGATACAAGTAACGATTATTTCATTATTTTCACTGCTGATTAATCTGTCAGTTATATTCACAATTAATCAATCAGTTGTTTGGTCCATAAAAAGTCCAAGATAACCTCCTCAAATGTCTCGTTTTGTCCACAACTCAAAGACCTTCAGTTTACTGTCAGAGAGGAAAGAAACCAGGAAATATTCACATTTAAGAAGCTGAAATCAGAGAATTTCTTTTTCTTTAAGAAATTACTCAAACTGATGAATCAATTATCAGAATAGTTGGTGATTAATTTAATAATTAATTCATGATCAATTACTATTTGCAGCTCTGGTCAAGATAAAATAAGGTGGAAATGGGAAATAGTTTTTATTTATTTATTAATGAAGTCTACTCAATATTTACGGGGGAGTTGAGGGGAGCTCGGCTCCTCCGAGAAGGACGTGGACGTGGTCGAGGACGTGGACGTGGACGAGGACGTGGACGTGGACTTGGACGTGGACGAGGACGTGGACGTGGACTTGGACGTGGACGTGGACGTGGACGAGGACGAGGACGTGGACTTGGACTTGGACTTGGACTTGGACTTGGACGAGGACGTGGACGAGGACGTGGACGTGGACTTGGACGAGGACGAGGACGTGGACGTGGACGTGGACGTGGACGAGGACGTGGACGTGGACGTGGACGTGGACGAGGACGTGGACGTGGACGTGGACGTGGTCGAGGACGTGGACGAGGACGAGGACGAGGACGAGGACGTGGACGTGGACGTGGACGTGGACGTGGACGAGGACGAGGACGTGGACGAGGACGAGGACGTGGACGTGGACGTGGACGTGGACGTGGTCGTGGACGTGGTCGAGGACGTGGACGTGGACGAGGACGTGGACGTGGACGAGGACGTGGACGAGGACGTGGACGTGGACGTGGACGTGGACTTGGACGAGGACGAGGACGTGGACGTGGACGTGGACGTGGACGTGGACGTGGACGTGGACGAGGACGTGGACGTGGACGTGGACGTGGACGGG
>JAJHUR010122979.1:94-12696 GCA_027495735.1 Lutjanus campechanus | reverse complement strand
CGGGGCCAGAACTGGTCCCTGGGAGGAGACATCAGCCTGCATGAGGTTGTTTAGGCCAGGAATTGGCCCTGGTCAAAAACGGCAGCCAAGACTCAAAAACTGAAAAAAACGTAGACCCGCGGGCTGTCGTTTTGGCCAAAATTTCAACTCACCCAAAACGCCGGCCGTCGGGGCCAGAACTGGTCCCTGGGAGGAGACATCATCCCGCCGGCTGTCCTTTTGGCCAGAATTCGCCCTGGTCAAAAACGGCAGCCCTTGGAGCCAAAACTCAAAAACTGAAAAAAACGTAGACCCGCGGGCTGTCGTTTTGTCGCCAAAATTTCAACTCACCCAAAACGCCGGCCGTCGGGGCCAGAACTCACCCCTGGGAGGAGACATCATCCCGCCGGCTGTCCTTTTGGCCAGAATTCGCCCTGGTCAAAAACGGCAGCCCTTTTTTCATTTTGGCCGGTGAAAAAAACGTAGACCCGCGGGCTGTCGTTTTGGCCAAAATTTCAACTCACCCAAAACGCCGGCCGTCGGGGCCAGAACTGGCCCTGGGAGGAGACATCATCCCGCCGGCTGTCCTTTTGGCCAGAATTCGCCCTGGTGAAAAACGGCAGCCCTTTTTCTTCATATTTGCCTCTGAAAAAAAAGGTCATGCCGGGGGCTGTCGTTTTGGCCAAAATTTCAACTCACCCAAAACGCCGGCCGTCGGGGCCAGAAGTCACCCCTGGGGGGAGACATCATCAGGCCAGCTGTCGTTTTGGCCAGAATTCGCCCGGGTCAAAAACAGCAGCCCTTGGAGCCAAAACTCAAAAACTGAAAAAAACGTAGACCCGCGGGCTGTCGTTTTGGCCAAAATTTCAACTCACCCAAACCGCCGGCCGTCGGGGCCAGAACTCACCCCTGGGAGGAGACATCATCCCGCCGGCTGTCCTTTTGGCCAGAATTCGCCCTGGTCAAAAACGGCAGCCCTTGGAGCCAAAACTCAAAAACTGAAAAAAACGTAGACCCGCGGGCTGTCGTTTTGGCCAAAATTTCAACTCACCCAAAACGCCGGCCGTCGGGGCCAGAACTGGTCCCTGGGAGGAGACATCAGCCTGCATGAGGTTGTTTAGGCCAGAATTGGCCCTGGTCAAAAACGGCAGCCCTTGGAGCCAAAACTCAAAAACTGAAAAAAACGTAGACCCGCGGGCTGTCGTTTTGGCCAAAATTTCAACTCACCCAAAACGCCGGCCGTCGGGGCCAGAACTGGTCCCTGGGAGGAGACATCAGCCTGCCGGCTGTCCTTTTGGCCAGAATTCGCCCTGGTCAAAAACGGCAGCCCTTTTTTCATTTTGGCCGGTGAAAAAAACGTAGACCCGCGGGCTGTCGTTTTGGCCAAAATTTCAACTCACCCAAAACGCCGGCCGTCGGGGCCAGAACTGGTCCCTGGGAGGAGACATCAGCCTGCATGAGGTTGTTTAGGCCAGAATTGGCCCTGGTCAAAAACGGCAGCCAAGACTCAAAAACTGAAAAAAACGTAGACCCACGGGCTGTCGTTTTGGCCAAAATTTCAACTCACCCAAAACGCCCCCCAGCCAAGAGTCCTCAAAAAAAAGAAAAAAAAAAAAAACGTCAGCCCGCGGCAATTCAGACAGCAACAGATCACAAGTACTCAATTTATATCATCCTGGCAATCCAGCGAAGATCAAGCTACGCAAAGCTTGTTCAGTCAATATTGTGTTCATCATAATTTTCATAGGCCTGAAATTATATTTTCTGCCTAAATAATTAATACCTCGATAATACTCTATTCTGAGCCTTAAGGTGGAGCAGCCATTTAGTACATGTTGTTACTGTCTAACAAAATCTGATGTGTGATGTGCGTGAAATGCATCAGTACTTATTAATGTGGTGGCTGCGGAGTAGAACATAGTGCCATAGACCTCATTTCTGGCATAAAATAGGGTCGTTTACTCACCGATCAAACTTTGGTGTCATTAGTGTCATTAGGAGTCCATGCTTCGGATGATGTGTTCAGGTTCAAATCTGGCTCAAGGCGAAGATTTTTCTTCCTCTCCTAGTAAGGTGGATTACAACTCTTTGTGGAGGTGGAGGAGGGTTGCACATTGTCTGTATGGCACTGATGGAGCAAAGACAGCAGAGATTTAAAGTTTGACAGTGGCAGCAATTGACTGGCAACCAGACCGTGGCAAAATCTGATTGGATTGTAGAGAGGAAGGTGGACGCCCACGACCAGCTGATTAGAGAGAGTAGGAGGAGTGAGAGAGTAAAGGAAATTCTGAATGAACAGCGTAAAGAAGGTCTTCCTGATTGAACTTAAGCTGAGCTTCATTAAACTGCTGCCGGCAAATTACTAACCTAGCTGTACAACAGTGTACCGGCAAAATGCACTGAAAATGTTGCCCAAAAACTATTAGCATTAGCATGACTTTACACGAACATGACTAAACAATAGCTCATTTGGCTCTTACAAAAACTTAACAAACACAATTAACCAATTCAAGCAGAACATTTTATATCTAACATACTATGTTACTTGATATCAAAATATGATTTTGTCTTGCAATTGACTTACCTTCTTTCTTTGTGAGCAGGAGAAATATGGTGGCTCAGTGTTGGCAGGAAAAATTTTGAAAAGGCATAGACATGATGTCAGACGCACGATCCCTGACAAAGAGAAACCTAACTGAGGTGCTTTAACTCAAAGTAGAAAAGTGCATTAAATGAACAACCTGTAATTTTAAGTTGATATAGCACACAAAAGAAAATTGACACCACTAAAGCAAAAAACTACATAAAACTTATTCAAAACATTACATTACCTCAACTACTGCCCAAATACACTTTTTAGAGTGTAGGGTTCAAGTCTTTTCTGGATGTCATCACTTTCACCCTCATTTTTTTTATCCCTTGAAAGGATTTTTCCAATAATTGCTGTGAGTCTCTTATCTTGGGCTGACAGATCAGGTGCTTCTTTCTCTACACCTGTTTCCTTATTTTCTTCTGGTCTGTTTTTCTTTTTAGCACATCAACTTAAATGTCAAACCATTTTCATTGCATCTGAGACACAGTCCGTTTCCTCTGGGACACAACACAACATACACCACTTTGGTTATTGTGACTCAATTAGTTATTATTATGAGTGGCAAAAGTCCTTTTCTGTCCTCTGCGCTGTTAGAAAGCAGGTGAATCAGAGAAATAAAACGTTATATCCTGTTTTTTCACACAAAAACACCGCCACACACCATAGAAACGCAAGTATGCAGATTGCAGGCAGCAGGTATGAGTCTGTCAGTTTAGACTGATTGTGATTCAAAAACATACATACAGTGATACGAACTAACTGGGCTGGTGCGCACGTTTCATGAATCAGACAGTGACTTTGCATGAGAACTTATTTTGTGCGCACAGTACGATCATTTCCATGCACATGTTAGTGAATGAGGCCCATTGTCAGCAAGTGGAAAATACTCTAGGATGGTACACCATGCTGTTTCACTGTTGTTTCAGCTCTGGTGCCATCTAGTGTTAGAATGAGTGGCCTACGTTTAGTCAAATAAAGTCAGACTTACTGCACACACTGGGCCTCATGCAAGAACCACTCATACAGAACAGATTTGTTCTTAAGTGGCGCGCACAAGTGATTTAAGAGAACTTGTGGCATTAACCAGTTTTCTCGTATTTTGAGTTTTCTTTCAGATACAAACACAATTAACGAGTGGTCCAGACCTGTTGTAGAATCGTGTGAAGTCGGTCTGCTATCATCCAAACCGTAATTTTTCATCAGTGACTGTTTATTTAATCAATTTGAAGACATTTTGAGTGTGAAAAATAAATAACACTTCATAATTATGTCTACATTATCCTGTTTGACTACATTTCAAATTATAAAATAATTGTAAATTTACATATAAAACCTCTCATCTTTCATTTAATGATATATCATTACCTGCTGTCAGGTGTATATCACTTATTCCGTCCCCTGTCTCTGTGATGAAAACTTCCCCTTAACTCTCTCCTCCCACTGCAGTCATCTATCGCCCCCTACCATTGCTGTGGCAAGTCCCCCCCCCCACCCCTGAAGTCACTTTCATGTTAAGATGTTTCCTCTTCATATCAGTGACAGTTCGACCCTCAGGTAACACAACATTAACAGCACTCGCTTTTCCCATTTCTTTGCTTTAGCTAGTCTTTAAATTTCACTGCTGACAATAAATATAAAAAAGACGGTTTTTACTTCATGGATCTCTGAAAACAGGACGTCAAACTCCAAACTTGTAAAGTTCTTCTTTTTTCTCTTTGATGCCATTCTGAACACTTCCTGACATATGGAGCAGGAAGCGCAGCCATATATGGTATTATTGGGTCTCAGGCACGTGCACTCAAATACACACAGGTGGATAATTTACACGGTTTTCTGAAATTTGGAGCATTTGTCGAATTCGACATGGTGTGTTCGTACGAGCCCTTCGTAGGAAAAAAGTACGAGAAATTTAAGATAAGAATATGAAAATGTTCTTGCATGAGGCTTATTATTTCATGTTCTTTGTGCATATTCTATATTTTATTTCTATTTATCAGTCTGTATGACCAAAGATGATTTCTTCTGTGCACCTGATAGAAGAAGATACACTTAGAATCACTGAACCTGCACAGTGAGGACGTATAAGCCAAAGTATTTGTGCATCACAAAACATCAGGTATTAACTTACAGTAACTTACAGTCATTATTTCAAATAAACTCCATGGGGTTGCTTCAGTTGGTCAGGTCGAGGTTCAGCAACGTTATGTGTTTTAAATATTATATGCTGTAATTAAAGCTAAAGGTGATCGAATTAAATATTAGAGTGTTATTTATTTATTTATTTTTTGGCTAGGCAGTTTTTAATGTGTTAATATTTTGTTGCCATTTAGTCTCTTGGCATAACAGATTGTAGCATAAAAGATAATAATGATAAAGGACTTGCATTCATTGAATTACCTTAACTTCTCTTAACAATCCAAGTTCCATTCTGATATAAAAAAAAACTGTTCGGCTCAGCAAATACAAATAAAGGTTTTTTGTACATTAAAATGCGATACGTTAACATTTTCAATATAGCCCCTCCTGGAGAAAAATTCACCAGCCACCACTGATAATAACCCTTGGCATTAATTTCTGAGGATGGGCACGACCAACTCTCCAGACAGATGCATGATATGCAAGGCAGCCATGATGCATATGTGAATGCATTGTTAAAAGCAAGTTTATTGCTGGCCTTTATTGCTGACACAGAAGCATCGACCTGGACATGAACGACTGGTAACATGTCATATATCTTCTCTGATGGACAGAGACAGGGAGGATGCAGCCTGATCCATTGCCCTGCTATCCTTGGAACTTTGTATCCCTGCCACTGCATTCTAATGTTGTAACACTAGAGGGGGATGTTTAACAGGATATGGAATACTAGGGCAGCTGCTGGTGCAGGAATGTTGTTTTTTCGTGTATATGTGTGTTTGCATAAACAACATTTCAAAGCTTATCCTCTGTGTATTTGTACCTTTACTATAAAGAAACGTGAAGTTTCAAGATTGCCTCTGTGCAAGCTGTGTTTCTGCATCTTTCTGTAGATGATTTTTCTGAAAGAATGCAGCTTATTTGAATTTCGATTTCTAATACATTAAAATGCTGGGAAACAAAACTGTGATGAATTATGAGGACATTCCTATTTAATATATAACAGCCTCTTAAGAACACAGGGACCTTGGAACAGGTGAAGGCAGATGGAAACACACACACACACACACACACACACACACACACACACACAATGGAGCTAAGCATCCTTTTAGAAGAGACAGGACAAAATCCTCCATGCATGAGTCACCTTCTGTTTTAGATTATTTATGCATGTTATTTATTCATATTCTAATCTTGATTTACCCATATGCTGTAAAGGTCAGGGCATATCAACAGTTTTGGAAGCTTAAAAAAGTTAGGGCATCACCAAGATCATTAAGATTATCTGGGGGTGTGTCACCAAAGGTTATGCTTGTTCAATCATAGCCTGAGCAACCGTAACAGGGAAAAGCAGGCCTATTCGGCTTTGGATTCATCCACATATCAAAATGGTATGCATGGGGTTGAAATCAAAAATGCAAGGGAGAAGGTGTAAGAAATTGATTGATCTGTGTGTTGTTCCCCTCTAATGTAAACTACATATAATAACATGCTAGAATACCAGCTACAGTGGTATAATAAAGTGTTACTTTCATAGCCAAATAGCTTCATCATCATTAGCAAGAACTGTTCATAATTGGCACATCTAGTATCATATTTTCCCACTGTTGGAGCTGATTATGGCAGGTGGAGACAAAAAAATTCAGCCAGTCTGCATTTTTAATCAGCTCATGGAACTAATGTTAGCTGACAGTAATTAGCTGGCTACCAATAATTCACAGAGGCCAAAGAACACCACCTCACATAGATGCAGTGGCTGGTAGCTCCTTCAAATTTGGCTATTTTTCTCTTTCAATCTGTTATTTTTATCTGATTTATTGCTGAAACACATTTCACCTATGACAGAAATACAGTCGTAGACTTTGGAAAGGGAAGCGAAGGTGGAGAAGAGGTGAGCGCAGATAGGAGGCATGCTGCAGCTGGAACGTCAGGCTGCTCTTGGATAAAATCCAGTCAGGAAAACGAAACGGACAAAATGGGAGTCAGGCTGACCAAGCAACAGGAAACCAGAGACTGTTGTTCCCATGCAAAGACACCTGCTCTCTGTGGTTTTACTTTGACGATGCTTTGTACTCAAACACAGTCACAGTTGATAGACAATGTTTCCCAGATGAACTACAACTCTAATTTCATTGTAGAACACTTTGTTGTATAATAATAATACATGTCCTTGAACCCTTTAATAAAGTCAGCCAGTGAAAGTTGTAACCTCAGATACCAAAACTGATGGTTGCCAGCTATAAATGAGAAGCTGCTTTTTAGTCAACTTCTGTTTGAAAAGATAACCAGAGGTTAATCTGATACCATTATTTATTGTAAACTGTGAGAAGAGAAAGATATAGCAACAATAATTAGGAGACTGTTGAGATATATCACTCAAAACTGCTCGACAGACAAACATAGCCTGCCAACGAACCGACGCTGTCATTATAGCCACGACACCAGTGTGGTCAAATGTTAAGCTGCAGCTGTTTTACTTGTGTCTCTGTATTTGGATGTTGACAGTTAGTTTAATTGCCAGATCGTCATGCATGCTGCCTGAGGAGGTGCAGGTTGAACATCTGCACAGTTATTTATGCAATTAACATTTCCTGATCCATGATCCTTGAGAAACTCTCTGTAATGGCTTGTTTAGGAGTGTTACTTACTGCCTGGTAAACTTTTGACTTTTTTCAAACTGTTGCATTTGCGATCGCAGGTGGTGTACGACATAAAGGAAGTGGGGTGGGGAAATTACTCCCAAATGTGTTTCCTCGTTTGAAATATCATTACAACCAATGACACAATACAGGTGTTGCTATTAAGCTGTATTTAGGTTTATTTTGTCAGACGACTTTGTAATCATAAAATTGTGATTTGATCGACATCTGAGTGTAGCAGCAAGAGGCAAGAGTTTGCCTTGGGGTAACATTAAGGTTGCATTTACGAGCCCACATGAAATTAATGCTTTTCAGACAACAAAACTATGTCAATGAAAATAACTAAATGATGAGTTCCCCTGTCTCACTCCCTACCAGATGTTGATTGTGATGCATAATTTTGTCTTTTTTTGCTGAGCGAGAGAGGATAAAGAAGATATCTAGTCATTCTCCTATTAGAAAAATAATTGGAAATACACTTAAATGTTTTCTTTCAAACCGTAAGATGAGAGAGTTATGTCTGCCGGCTAGCACTTCGCACAAAGACACGAAATGGGGGAAACAGCAAGTCTGTCTTTCTTGACGGGGCCAGTATAACTTCTTGCAGTCTCTGGTTACCATGTTTTCTGGTCCTGGCTGCATACACTTGCACAAAGGTCAAAGGGTGGCCAGTGTGGTTATGGGGCAATTTTGCCATTTGGGTCACTCTACTGGAACTTGATCTAGAGAGTTGGGCCCTTCTCTAACTCAAAGTTAGCCTGGTTGTCCCTAAAAACATGCTCAAAGGCCAAAAGGTTTCAGGTTCAAGCCCCACTTTTTGAGTATCTATTTTCAAATGATCATTTTTCTCAGAGAAAAGTCCCAGAGACCCCAGATTTTCCTCACACATTGTGGGAGGTGCCTAGAATAACCCTGCATGGACAAATCCTCTCACTCCCCTGCATCTCAGGGGACAACAAGTGCTCCCTGAGATGCTGGTTGGTGACTGTTCCCAGGATCGCTGCTGGAGACTGGTTTGCCACCACAGACCTTAAGGATGCTTACTTTGATATAAACATCTGACTGGGGCATAGGCATTTTACTAGGTGGCAGAATATTTGAGTTTCAGGTGCTGCCTTTAGGCATATATCTGGGCCCCCAGAAATGATACATGGGCACAGTACATTCAAGGACTGGGTCTGTGCCTGAACTACAAAAAAAATGCAAGCTCTACTTAGGTGACTACATTTGTGGGCATGGTTCTGGACTCTGGGAGGCGACCATTGTACTAACTTTGGAGAGGGAGCAAAAGCTTGCCTCAGATGCTTCAAGCTGCATCCCCAGGTCCATGAGGGGGTCCTCCATCTCATAGGCCACTGCATCCATGGTGCAAGTGGTTCCCCTCACCCTCCTGTACATGCAACCTGTCCAAAGGTGCCAGTTGAGCCTGACTTGTGTCCACAGGAGTCCCAGCAGATGAAGGTAGTAGTTCCTTCCCAGAGCCCTCTGTTGGTGGAGAGACTCAGCCAACATATAGAAGGGAAATGTTCAAGGACCAGTGGTCTATCAGAAGTTGGTCTTCACAGATGCAGATTGGTAGACTAGTGTGCCAAACATGAGGGCTGTGGGTACAACAGACACTTTACCAACCATTGGCTGTCCCAGCACGTAAGAGTCCTGGAACTGTTTTCATCACACTCCAGCAGTTCCCACCAAGACCAAGAGTTCACCATGGGCTTTCTTGGATAGGTCGAGTCCTCCACCGCAACCCGGCATTTCTGCTTAATGTTCTATCTGAGTTGCACCTGTTCCAATCGGTTGAACTGTGGTCACTTTCTTCTTCTGGAGGGGACCAGGAGGTTGTGTCTCTGTGCCAGTCTCTGCTGTACCCTGGAACTTATAGCCAATCGGAGACACAAACTATTAGTTATTCCATGCCAGCACAAGTGCTTTATAGATGAACCATAGGGCACGACTGGGCAAGCCAGTGTGTCTTAAAGAAATATCCACGTACCCTGACAAGCAAGGGGTCATTCTCTTCTTTTCACATGTGAGCAAGTGCCCATTGTCTATTTAGTGTGCAGTTAAACATGGTTTCAGATGGGTTTGATGGCCAGAGGAGCTGCTGGCAGCTGAATTAGCAGCACATCAAAGTTTTATGGTTGTTGTTTTAAAGTTGCTGTTATCTCTCTCTCTCTTTTAGTGTTCTTCGATGTGATCCCCAGCCACCACACACACACACACACACACACACACACGCAGACACACACTGTCCTGTCTTACTTATTCTCCTTCCTCCCTCTGTCATTATCTCTTCCTCTCTTTTCACATCCAAGTGCTCTGGCTTGGATGTGCTTTAATCCAACTTAAAATAGCCACAACACTACTTTCAATGTCTGGTTCAAAATGGGGGCTGTGTGTGTGTGTGTGTGTGTGTGTGTGTGTGTGTGTGCGTGTGTGCGTGTGCGTGGGTGTCTATAAGTGAAAGTAATTCAAAGTTGACATGTTTTTTTAATGGTGAATATACTGTGTTTGTGTTCATTCTTGTGTTTATGACTTAATCATTTCATGTACACTGAAGAGGAAACGTGTAAAGGGAGTGTATGTGTTTTACACGTGCCTGTGTGCTTCAGAGCGAGTAATCTGGAGTGACAGGCTGACCACTGACAACGCAACATTTGCGGTAACTTCGTAAACAACTCTAGACATCTGAAATCCCCAATTACATTTCACCTTTTGCCCACACGTGATGTGTCTTTTAGTCACACACACACACTCCCACACACACACCCACACACGCACACACTCACACAAACACACACCACAAGCTCATCTCACCTGCTCAGTAAGTCACATCCAACTTTTTCTTTAAAATTTATTTTTGTTCTATTATTTTTGCAACACCTCATTCAGCCTCTGGAACAATTTGGCACAGGCGGATGTAATTATTTTGAAAAATCTAATTAGTTAAAAAGCGTTGGCCGTTTGGGGAAAATAAGTGTATGTGTTTTGCAAAACATTAACAGAGTGTTCTGAGATTGTGTACATAACTAATGTTCTTTTTGCATGTATGTTAATGCACAGTACAGGTGTGTGTATAATAGACAATGGTAATTCTCCTAAGCCTGCATCAGACTTAACAACATTTTTTACAGCCACCCAGTGAGCCATATGAGACATGGCACTACAAATTTGATTTTCATTGCTAAAGTTAATCCATTATTTCTGCATTCGGCTGTAATATAGACTGTATTCATAATTGAAAATGGTGATAGGTCTTACACTCACAAATCTATATTTAACACATCCATGCAGAGAGAGACAGAACAACAGGGTCAGGAGGCTATACTCATCAGCTGCAACTGACTGATTGACATAATATTGTGTGTCTGCTTTTTTTTTTCCGGCAACTTTAGAATTATTTACCAGCTCCAGATCTCTGAATCGTTGCTCAAAACTCTGATTGTTTCAGTTGTTCAAATAAATCTGGTGGTATGCTCACCAACAGTTGCAGCTGAGCCAAACAGAGGTCTGCATGCCAAACAAATTCCCACAACGTGTGAATGAAATCGGTGCAGCTTTGAAGTCAGCCTACAGAGGTAACCCTTAAAAAGGTCATGTGTCTTTGTGTTAAAAGCTCCTGAAACTGCTACCAAAGCTTCCATGCCAAAAATTAAGTAGCTGGGATGGAAAATTCATGTCACTTTCTTGCTACTGTTAGTATGAACTCAATATCAGATTAAATAGTGAAGTGAAACAAAGTCTATGACTAAGCGCATTTCTCTCTAAATTTTGACAGTGGCTTGTTTTGTATCTATCAATGGACACCAAATCCAACAAGAATCTCAGAGCAGGGCTTGACAATAACGATTGCAAGTAAAAAGCCATGTTAGGCAAGTAAATCTAAAAACTCACTTGCCTCATCCGGCAATCTGTAAAAAATTAAAACTACTGGACCCTTTTGGTGATTAATTAATCGCTAAAGCAATAATTAATGCAAAATGGCAGAAAATGCAGTTTTTAGACTTCAGCAGCAGATTTTCTTCATATATTTACATTAACCTGAATTTCTTTGGGTTTGAATATTTTCACAATTTTATAGACATTGCAGTCTTTTTTTTGTCTCCCCACGTTTATTTATATGGTTTATGCAGGATGTTTCCATCAACAAGATTGTTGTAACAATCAGTATGCTTTCATAAGAAATTACAAAAAACAATGAATGTAAATTAAAAAATACTCACATTACAGCCTTAGGTTAAACATGGCAATTGACTTTCACATGTTTTTTGTTTTTTTTAATAACTGCTAATAAACAATTTGTACAAAAACTAGTAAAAATTGACTTTGGGTAAGTAGATTTCTGACCCACTTGCCTGCCTAATATTGAACCCTGCTGAGGAAAAAGGGGGAATTTAATAGTAGCGTCTCCAGACAGATTTATTTTGTTGTTTTATCTTACTTTGAAAATCTTAGCTGATTATACAGTATATGGCAGTTGTGGTGGCACTGCAGCAGGTGCTTCACCATCTGTTGCCTGGTGCAGATCTGCACTCTACCGGATGCACTCTTCTAATTTCAGTATCTATTCCCTATTTTTAGTTGATATTTCACTATCTTATTTTTGAAATGGAGCCTTTCAGCTGCCACAGGGGATAGGTTGGTGGTCCATTTTAATCCATCCACACTCGACCTGCTTTGACAAAATAAAACACAAGCATGGGAGGGTAGCGGGCAGCAGCAGCAGGCTACGGAGACGACTGTTAAGAATGTTAATGCAACATCCTTGTTTGACAAGATTTAGCATTAATATTTCAAGAAGTGAGCTTTCAACAGTGAAGCGTTAAATCTAAAAGCCATATTTCTTCAGGTTCTCTGAGCAAAGAGACGTGGACATGGAAATCAAAAGGTCAAGCTGGGTTTCTTGACAGATAATACACAGTGGAGAAAGTTCAGTGGCTTCACTTAGAAAACAAAGTCTGTGATACCACAGTGAACAAAATGAACATGTCCACAGCAGTCCCCAACTATCAGAGTTATTCCAGTTTATTATCTATGCAGGAGGAAGGATGGTTATTTTCTAAAAGTAAAAATTTTTTTTGCATACTTTTCCCTCATGAGATGATAAAATAGAGTCGCAGCATGGTTATAATGTCTGAGGCTAATCAGCTCACGTACGTATAGGGGATAAAACCAAGAATTACACACAATAACACCATATAAGCACATTTTATTTCTCTCGGTCTCTATTCCCCACCACACAGTATGTGTGT
>JAJHUR010122974.1:2264-12631 GCA_027495735.1 Lutjanus campechanus | reverse complement strand
CACACTCAGCTTGTCCTGCCTGCATTCTTGTGTGACCACAGCAGAGATCATCACTTCATTTTCTCTTAGGAGCCATTAGTTGACCCTTTAGTTATTCTGCTGTCACAATTTATGATTTATTTTACTTTGACACTTTATTTTGAAGAAATGTTCCACATGATTTATGAGCTATTCTGACCATTATAACTCTCTTACATACTCAGGGGACCTGCAGGGTCTTAAAAGTTTAAAAATCTAAAAAAATAATGCCTTAAAAGTATTGAATTTTATGGACAAAGGTCTTTATTTTCTTAGGCTTATAGAAATACTGTAACACCACAAATAGTCTATAGATTTGTTTTCAGTGAGGTATTATTGAGTTTATATAGTGACTTTGCTGTTGTTGCTGGTCTAGAAACAACATGTAGTTATATTTAAAATATTCAATTACATTTCTGTTCTGAATTTATCCTTTTTAAAAATAATATATTTTTAGAATGCACTTATTTAGCCATGAAAAAGAATTGAATAGTGGCAGTATTTGTGGCAAATATTTGCGGGGACTTAAGATTCACACTGATTTTCCAGTCTATCTTTAATACTAATGCATATATGGCTGTGAAGCTGACATTAAATTTCATTTTAAATTGTATCAAAAAGGTCTTAAAAAGTATTGAATATAACTTGGAGAACCCTGGAGGTACCCTGATACTGAACTGTGCAGAGCTGTGATTGAGAAGAAGAGCAACCACCTGTAAGGACCAGCAGAGGGCGCTCTAACATATTGTTTGAGCAGATATCAGTAATGCAACATCAGTGACAATAATGATTTGAAGGCACACATTTTTCTATTATCATCTTTCCTTGCCAGCACACTTTCTTTTTCCTGTAAGTCAACTGAAACTTGTGCTCCTAATGCATGACTATAATGACACGAGATAATGACTGCTTTAAATGCACCAATACCCCCCCCCCCCAATACTATAAATCACTGCATTTACTCTGGGCTAATTTCACCAGCTATATCTTCATATGCATAATAGTTCAGACTCCTGTATTTTTCCTGCTCTTTGTAAGTCTTTGTATGACTGCCGCCTTTGAAGGGCATTAGCTTGGAATATATAGCCTGAGATGATGATGGGTGAAGTGGAAAAAACCTATGTGGATATTATAATTGCCTGTAATAGGTTCAATGGAATAATTGACTTGATGGTGAGACATTATTTGCTGCTGGTCTGAAAATGGCATTTCTGATGGATATATGCTGCTGTGTGGTTGATAAAGAAATCCATACTTATAAGGTTAAAGCTGCTACAAGGAACTTTCATATTTTGTTCATGTTAGAGGCCCCTGTGGACGAAAATAGAGTAATTTTTAAACCAACCAGGTAGCAGGTACTAAAAGTAACTTGTTTGCTTATGCAGGTCAACTAGATGTATCATCATGATTAAACTGAGACAGTTTCATAACAAGTTAAAAACTCCTTGTAGAGAGTTGAAAGGATATTTAATAACTACTGATTCTCTGGAAGTTTTACTAAACCAAGATATGAGATTAGCTCAACAACAGTTACATTTTTACAGTTTATCATGACTTTTCAATCAGCCGATAAGCTGCAGCTGTCTGGAGGAATACAGCAAAATAATAGAGTATAATCCAATATTACAGTGCAATGTGTTTTTGTTTTTGTGTTTTTTGTGTTTTTATTAATATCTATTATTTATCATTCATTCTTGAGGCTTGGGAGAAATCACGACCTACTACAAAACACTCTTATTCATTCATCTTAATATAAAATATTTTGGTTTGCTTTTATTTGTTTGATGTATCAAATTGCTGTGTTCCAGAAAACAGCCTCGTCCCAGACACGAATTCACAACTTCAGATGATTTAAAAATGTGTTAAAAGCCTTCAAAATCTACAACCAACAGCACCTATTGATAACATATGTATAAAACATACAATTCTAGTCATCTTTGTTTTAAAATATATCTTCAATGAAAATGTTGGCCCTTTAAAGTTGTGCTTCTGTCGACTCCATCAGATTTTTACAAAAACATGATTTAATCAGGCGTGAATAGGTTTAGCTGTACCCTGAGTTCCCCTGTCTCACTTCCTGGTTTAAAAAAAGGTGGGAATACTGCTGAAACACTGGTGAGCTTTGTATTTTGTGAAAATTCATCAAACAATATTGCTGTGAGATGTGTCTCACCACAACACGTCAGCCCTTCTGAATCAAAGCTTAGTAAGGATTGTGGTTTAAACATGTGTATTTTAATTTGCAGAGATTTCTCAGCAACTTTAGAAAATAAAATGGCTACTCACTACGACTGTGCTGTGAAATGAAAAAAAAAATCTGTCTGTCAGACGTCAACGTTGTTCGATTTTCACTCTGATGGAGATGACATCTACATTTAATTAATAACAAGAAGGTCAGCCCATTGCAAGGTTTAGTAGCCAAGAGTTTGAACTTTTAAAATATATTGTCCAGCATAATTGAACAGAAAAATCGAAAGCCCCCCAAAATATCGTTTTGTCCCTAGAATGAGTGATAAAGACATTTGAAAAACGCTTTAAATTTGTTCTTCTATCCAAAAAACCTTGAAGTATCTGTAAGCAGAACTGTATAAAAACCTCGCCTGGGGAAAGAAAGAGATTCTAAATTATTTGTAAGAAGCGCTTTGAAAACTGTTTGTTTCAGCTGTCAAACATCTGCTCCTTGAGCTGTAAAGCGACGCTGCAGTCTGCTGGACAACAGATTCACTTCAAGGATTTTATACACAACAACACTCTGCTCCTTTTTCAATCGATCAATCGGGTTTATTTGTCACAATCATATAAGTGAAATGAAATCCCACTAGCAGAGAGCAGTATGTATCTTTTCTGAAGGTGGCTGCATGAAGAGTTGAAACGCATTGATTGCAGAGCACAGTGGGACCAGTAAATATCGAAGCAACCGACGTTAAACTTTTCTATGTCCTTTTGAAATAAACCTATTCATGATGGCTGGCTATAAGTTGGAGAGAAAAGGTCTCTGTACAAAAGCTCCCTGAAAGAATAATCCTGTGTACCTTGCATCCACTTTTCATGAACGTTTCATTCACTTTAACTTTGCTTTTGTTGACTGAGTCATAACAAAAATCAATGTTTCACAGCAGCCACCACGTCAGTAAAGCTGGGCTCTGCACCTTGCTAGTATAACTGCATGGAAACTTTTGCAGGGGTCAAGTGCCAACGCAGTCCTCTCTCTGGTGAGTTGATACAGTCATCTAGGCTTTGGCACAGAAGGTATTACATCTCATTTCCCTACAGCCACACCAAGTCCCAGAATATCTGCTGAAACCGTCATGTCAGCGATCAGCTCCACATCTGACTCAATTTTGTTGCTGATGTTGGAAAGATGATGCGAAGATGAAGAAAGATGAAGTCAGACAAAAAGTTCAAACTTACAAAACAAAAAACAAAAAAACACTCGTTTTGGAGTTATTGGCTGACAAGTCCTCTTCTGCATGTTGATCAGCTGTTATCCTGAAAGCTCTCTGCTCTTAAGTGACAGACTGTCTCGCTGCCTGCCAAACTTCAGTAACATATCGCTCGATTTAACCGTTATAAATATTTACAGCTTCTACAAGACTATTACTGATTTCTTACAACTCATAAACAGACTTGTTACTTATTTGACAAACATTCTGCATGAATTTGAACAGACAAAAACAGTTATTCCGGCCCTGCAGCTGAAATTTCAAAGGACACCATGGCTGTAACATTGTTGTCAGAGAAGTGAGTATTTCAACTGAACATGTGTCCTTGATCTCTGATGACATAAGGTGATTGTTTTTATGGTTTATTGCAGTAAATATATTTCAGACTTCTCCTTTAAAGAGTAACTTTGAGATCTAATTAAATGTATTATTTTTCCTCGACCTGCCTTTGAACCAGATCCCGTGTTTGTAAATGACTTTGATTTTTGCAGGTCATCACCACGACAGCTAGTAATATGCAATGAATGTCCAATGATGCAATATTATCAAGCTAGCGTTAAGTGAACAGCATGTATTGGACATGAAATGCACTCTACTGCCTGTGGAGAAAGTAACATCTCAGCCACGCCGAATCGATTTTTCTATCTGAATTTCAGTGTAAATTCTTGAGGTTCTAACCAGCTGTTTGCTGCTGATATATTTGGCTCTTAATGCTTTTTTTATAGGCTTAAATCTTAGAGCTACAACGAAAAACAAAGAAAAACAGAAAAATTCTCTGATTTCCACTTCACAAAAGTAATATTTTCTGGTTTCTTTACTCATCTAAGACAGTAAACTGAATATTTTTTGGGTTTTGGACAAAACCAGACATTTGTGGACGTCACCTCGGGCTTCTGGAATCATTAATCAACGCCTTTCACCGTTTTCTGACATTTTATGCACCAAACAACTAATCGATTAATTGATAAAATAATAAACAGATTTATCAGCGATGAGAATGATAATTAGTTGCAGTCCTATCAAATATTAGCTGTGACTCAAAGACATAGAGTGGATAAAGTAGGATGCCGTGGAGACTGTTCCACCTCGCTGAAGTGCGCCTGAGCAGCACATTATCAGCTTCAACCCTGACCTCTGACCTCTCTATAGAGATCCGTCAGTAAACACGACACAGTCAACCTCACACAATCAATAAGACTGACGTCATAAAAAGCATATTTTAATTAAATTCCTTTTTTCTTTATTTTCTGCAACATAATTGGCTTTTCAAGAGGGCCAGAATCTACTGTATTTAAATAACCCCTCATAAGTCTTGGTACTTGGTTCTGTTTGTAATGTGAGTCAACACAAGTTGTTACACCAAGTGACCTTCATTTTCTCAGCAAATTCAGAGCCCTGCCTGCTGGTGGTGGTGGACTGAATGAGGACAATTATCAGAACCACCTCTGCTCAGCAGCTTTATACCGTTCTGCCGTTCCCATGAATGATTCCATGAGTAATCTAAAGAGACGTCTCTGTTCCACAGACAGTTCGTGAGGCCTGCACGTCGCACAGGTTTTAGCCTGAGAGGCAGTGGTGGGCGCAGGTTTCCGACAGCCTGTTGTTTCTCGGACGGGTACCACGCACGGATACCAAGCAGGAGCGCCAACGCCTTGACAACTTTTCCATAATTAGATGAAGCCTTGCGCTCAGCGTGGGGATTCCTGCACTGAAATCTAACGTGACATGTGTGATCACGACCCCAAAGTCGTGTTTCATTAATTTTTGTTGCAGTGCAGGGCGCACAGACATCATTCCCCGCAGCTCTCATCACTGAAAAAAAAAGAAAAAACAATGTTCTACTAAAATAGGCCACTTTGTAGCATTTGTGAGTAATCATATGTATGTTTGCTGAGTTGAAGCTTTATTTTAGGCAAATTCAACAAGTGACAGGTCATTATATTTGGCTTTTAGGATGAAGACACTGTTCACCTATCAAATAGTTCGAGAATCGGGAAATTTAACATGTTTTAGCCTAGTTTAGTTAAGCTACGCAGCACGTTGCCTGTAGCTGTTGAGCATGTCTTTGCCGCCTTTTGAATGTCGGCACATGCTAGCCAGGCTTGTGCTTATTATTCTGCTGCGAGCTCCAGATGGATCAACACATGCTGAAAATAAGACATTTGCATGTGACCTAAATCCCTCACTTCTGCTCCACCATGCAAACAAGTCAGTCCAAAAACATAATTTCATGACCCCGGATCAGAACATTTGCACCATTCAAAATATTTTCCCATACTGGGTATTAAAATTTGCATAATAATATGTATGTATGTATTAGTACTTTGCACGTTTCTGTATATGTACACTAAAAACAAAGATGGATTATTCAAAATTTGCCCAATTCTTTCCTTTCTTATAATCTTTTTTCAAGAATATCTTGAACTTAATTAAGGGAATGAAAGCAACCTGTGATGCTGTCGTGTAAAATTCGTGCTCCGCTCATCAGCCTAAATGTCACATGTCAGGCAGCAATAAGAAATACTTAGTACAAGGTAGAGAATAATAGGATTGAAATAAATTCACTGTTTTATTTGTTTAAATGTACAGTATGTAATTTCTGCTGCCAGTGGTCTCTCTTTTTATTTGTTTGTAATAGTGTGGGATCATGGGAGTTGTTGTCCCCATTGCAAATCAACCACCACTGCTGGTGAAAATTTATCTGACATGACTCAGGCAAAAATCTTGCTCATGGACTTGGGTGCAGATCCTGGGGGGGAATGGAGGGAACGTGTCCACCCAAACTTCCAAAAACGATGCGGATGAGTTTTTTATTCTAATTTGATGTTTTTAAAATTTGAATTTAATCTAGCATGGACCAATGTCCAAAATAAATCACACTGATTGATTGACAAAGAAAGGTAAGCCCACCATCACACTTGAGACCCTCAAGACCAGTAAGAGAGCACTGATAATAAGCCTGAATCCACTCTGAGGCTCACTATTGTCTGAAATCACATTTAGCATGCATGCGTTTTAAGATATTAACATGCATGTATTTGCTACAATAGCCGTGGCTGTTGTTCTCTGGATCTTCATTAATTCTGTAATTGTTTGCTGCCAGTGATTTACTGCCAAGTTCTGTAAACATCAAAGCGTTTTCCCTTTTTTTTTCTGAAACCAGACATAACCCATTAAGTTAACATGCATATTGCATCTTGAGCTTAACAAGTTGCCTAATTAATTGTGAGAGGCAACAACAGCTTCTGGTTGTTGTGGGTTTAGAAAGTAGTTCGTCCATCTTAGCTTGTGTGGTCACGGTGCGTGTTCGCCCTGCCGTCCGTACGTTCAGCGTGTGTGTTGCTGATTATAAATGAGGCCAGTGAGGTGTATGTGATGGTAATGCAGCCTCCAGTGCTCTCCTTGCCCATTAATAACCAGGTTCTCTTTGATGTGGTCACCATGAGCGAGGTGGCCCCTTTTTTCTGCATCAGTTGCGGCATGTAAATCCGCCTGCTGTGTTATCTCCTTAACTGCTCAAGGGTCCACCTGAGTTTGTCCACCTGACAGATAAATTAAAGAACCTACAAAGACTGTATTTTTTCTTTTTGATCAATATGCCACAGTGGCCTATCTACATATGAATATGCAGAATCTGTCGGCAGGGGACAAGATTCTGGGACCGGAAGCTTTCTGGTTTCCATTTGTAGTCCAAGTAGTATCGACCAGCCATGTTTGAGTGGACTTCAGTGGACTTTGCTTCAGGTGAAAGAGGCATAATGCATCAGCCAAAATGCAGTCTCAGAACCCACCAGCTATTGTCTGATGCTGCTTTTGCCTCTTTTTTTTTAAATCACTGTAGCTTTTAATAAATAAATAAATAAATTATTTGCAGATATCTGTTCACAGAGATTAGCCTCTGACCCCATTCTTGCATCTCAAATTGCAAAACGGACTGTAAAGAGCGACTGGCGCACAAAAAAAGGAAGTCTTGGCCCAGATATCTGCTGGCTGCTCCAGAAACTCTGAAACACTGGCTGATGCCCCCAGAGGCTAAATCATCGTCAGGCGATTGCTGATTGGCTCCCAGATTGCAGTGCCCTGTGCCATACCAACATCACACACTGTTTTGACAGTGTGGTGCAAACATTGTGACCATTTCAAATTATGTCAAATGCACCTTCGAGTGATTTAGTACGTGCTGCTATAAAGTTGAGGGACTTAAAAGAGTTACATTTCTACTGGAGCAAATCTGTTGGCTAAAAGTTCTTTTAGATACTCGGATGCCCAGGATGGAAA
Source organism: Lutjanus campechanus (assembly GCA_027495735.1). NCBI lineage: Eukaryota > Metazoa > Chordata > Actinopteri > Lutjaniformes > Lutjanidae > Lutjanus > Lutjanus campechanus. The sequence goes on along the minus strand of JAJHUR010122974.1, from coordinate 4,892 downwards.
TAAGGTTCCTAATAGAAGTAAAGAGAATAATAACGCAGTCACGTTTAAGGCAAAACTAGCACACTAGTGTTTGGATAACGTACCCTTGTAAACAGTTGTGTAGCCAGAGTTGTATGCAGCACATTTATTGAATCAGTTTTAGTATAATAGGACGTGTGTATTTTAGTCTGTTGTCAGAATTCTTCCAGTTTTTGCTACATGGGAGAGTTTTTTGTATATTCGTGTTCTATTTACTCCACTATTTCTGTGTGCAGGTATGTGCAGGCCCACACATGCACACACACATCGATGCCATCTAATTACAACAAGGACCCCAATGGAAATAATTGTCGGGACTTCATAATAATCAAATTCTAAACAGCAGTGGCTAAGATATCCTGACTTTTAGTTAAGTCAGTTTTAATGAGCACATTTCAAATCAACAAACACTGACCAAAGTGCTTTACAGAGAGACTGAAAGCAAAATACAGAAACGAGCCTGTAAAACTACAGACATAAATACGAGGATATAAGTAAATTAAGAAAAGCCTCGACTGATGTGTTTATAATAAAAGTCGGGGGAAGGCATATTCATTTTTGGTGTCATTGGACAAAAGGTCCATTTTATAATAAGCTGAAACATAATAAAATTCAAGTGATTAAAGAGAAACCAGACATCTGCCCCTCGTCTTGGCCCTGGCCCCAAGCTTAGAGAATCTAGCCTGTGATAGGAGACTTGGACATTCACAGGTTAAGATAGTTGATTGCTGAAACTCATTCCCATTTTTAACAACGGAGGAATGCCACTCAGCATTTAACCATCTTTTCCCAGAATCTTTAGACATGTTTAAAAGATATCAGTGGAGGAGGAAGATCTAACTGTTAGTAGCAAACTATTCTCCAATTTAGGGCCAACAAGTGAAAATGCTTGATCGAATGTGTGAAATGGAGAGCGGTGATTGGTTGCAGATCCGAGGAGAGGGGGCGAGGGGGGCGCTGTTTCGGAGTATAGACCAGAGCTAAAGACCAGACACTTTAAAAACAATCACATAGACAATTTCTGTGGAATGGATATTTGCGATATTAATTTCCCTCGGCTAAATTCTAGAATATATTCTGCAAACAGTCTGAGAGGCAACCATTTTTATACCCCAAAGGTTGTTTAAAATAGTCGTCGGTTATGATGGTCACCGAATGTCTCGCAGGCCTGTAGAGCACCTGATCAGGCTCTTGACCTTGTGCTGAATGCTGCCCATGCTTTATTCCACTCCAAACCTAAATCTCGATCCAGACACTGAGAGAAAGTAGTTCAGGTCAGATTATTTCATAGCAAAAATAAATGCAAGCAGAATAGAACAATCAATAACAACTGAGGACCACACTGGCTCAGCGGCTGTGTACCTGTCTTAGTAATATCATACTGTGTGTGTGTTTAAGTGTGCCTGTCTTCTGCTGGCTGCATATGGGTGGATGCCTCATTATCTATTGTTTGCAGGCACAATGGCCTGGAGGCCAGGCTGCGCTGGCCAAACAGCCCCGAGTACAATACCTGTAAACAGCGAGCAACCTAATTGAAAACACAGCGTAGCATCACCATGTTGTCTCACAATGACAGCGCTGATGAATAGGGAGGTGGGCTTATAAAAAGACAAGCTTTATTTGTTGAAAGGTGGGAGCGTGTTCCAAATGAAAGGTTGTAACAGTGAGAGTATCGAGTGTAACCCCCAACAAGTTGTCAGATTTATTTTTTTTACTGGTTCTCAAACTGCAGGTGCTCTTATCAATACAAATTTTGGTCTCACAGTGCAAGACGTGACAAGACCTAACTGTGTGTGAAATTAGATGAAAACTAGACATAATGGGTTTTTTTATCAGACAGAATTAGACCTTTTATTGGAGCCTTGTTATATTTTATTGGAGGATAATTAGGGACACATTACAACAAAACTTTACAGTTACCCAAAGTGTAGTTTAATGTAATTTCAATTAGTTTCCAGTGCAGGTCTAACAGGTCTAATCTAGGGTCTAACAGTGGGAAATAATACACTTTACTTTTCAGTACAGTTCTGTTGTAATGTGTCCCCAGTTACCCTCTTATAAAGCCTAATAAAGGTCTAACAGTGGGAAATAATGCACTTTAGTTTACAGTGCAATTCTATTAACATGTGGCTCTAATAAAGGGTCTAAGATGGTCTCATAAAAAACATTATTTCTATTTTTTGTCTAATTTCCTATAAAGTGAAGTTAGTGTACTCTTAAATAAAGTATGACCCTAATTTCAAAGTAGGTGTTGTTTAGATGCACTGAAATAACTTAAGATAACTGTACAGTCATGATTAGCCAACGGGACAAACAGAATCAGATGACGCACAGCATTGATTTGCGCGCTTTTAAAATGTTCTGCATCGGCTCACTAATGCATTTAACCCTAATGCTGATTGGTACCAATGTGGCCCTCATATCAGCCTCTAGGCACTGAAATCAGAGATATAATCGCCCTGTATGTTCCAGATGAGGCCTATAGTTATGTCCTTTAAATGACATACATGAAGAGTGGAAATGTCCTTCATGTAGGTCAGTGAGTCCACATCCATCCATCACCTCCACCCACCAGGATCTTAAACAACACGAGAGAGAGAGAGAGAGAGA
>JAJHUR010122966.1:0-26672 GCA_027495735.1 Lutjanus campechanus | reverse complement strand
CTTGGCTTCAGCAAGTGAGAGTGGAAGCACAACACGTCGGCTCGTTGACAAGACAGGTACGAAGAGTCGCGTGTGGAAATATTTTGCATTCGAGGCGGATGCATACGGAGCAGTTCTAGACTCAAACAATCCGACATGCAAACAGTGCCTCAGAAGTTTGTGTTGTTGTGTCACGTTACGTTATAAATCCGTTAACCCGAATATGCCTACGTTCCGTCATTTCGGCATGAGAGTCAGCTGGGGCGCAGCCGCGCAGGCTTCTCCTCTCTCGCTCAGTCGCTCCCTCATGTATATGTTTCACGTAATGTAACGATACGGTCTGCGTCATATAGGCCTACGTAAGGTGACTTGATGAGATACTGTCTGACAGTCTCACAGCCCAAAATCATCGAAGCTTTTGAAAGGCACAAAAAATGACACAAATTCAAACGAAGCAAAAAAAACTGAATAGGGCAGTAGCAGAGTTTCTGTGCATGGATCAAGTCCCCATGTACACTGTAGAAAAATATGGATTTCGCCAAATGCTTGAGCAACTGAACCCCAAATATCAGTTACCAAGCAGAAACTATTCCATGTACACAGAGATCCCCATAAGCACAGTATTGCTTGTTTTTATAGTGGTGTTAAATACTTGACAGTTTAAAGCAGTTTTCAATAAATTAGTGAATTTAAAAGTACGTGGGTTCTGTTGGGTTTTTTTTTTTAATCGTGGTATTGAATTAGTATCGAGAATCGTGGAAAATCACAGGTATTGGTATCGACTACTGAAATTCTGGTATCGTGACAACCCTAGTCTAATATTTGTTTGTATTCAACAGCCAAATCTGAGTCGGGTGCAGCTATATATACAGCCAAAAAGGATGAAAATGGACTTGAGAATAACACAAAAAATAATCTTTTTATTATTTCTAGTGAATAGATTAATGTCTTCATTCACTGAAGAATGAAAAATATCAAAATAGCCTAAAAGATGCTGTGTCTACCCCAACAGCCTGGAACATGGCAATGAACCGAGGTTTTAAGACACATGGAGCTCCACCAAAAGAGTTTCTAATTAATGGACATTTTTTCTAAAGGTCATCCAGGCTTGGCTCATGTATCATTATCGCTTTTACGCAGAGAGGTTGCTCGTTATGACGGGATAAAGAGGAGACAACAGTGAGATTTCACAATAATGAACCTAAATGTTCCATCTCACCTTCACCTCATCCCTCTGCTCTCCCCATCCTCCACCTCAACTCTCCCCATTCACAGCAGTTATCCTCTCCACACTCATTCGCTCCATCATCTCTCCCTACTCCAGGTCCACGCTTTCCTGGCTGTATGTGCTGCCTGCGTTTCTGTCTTTTATATATTTTCATTGAACGTGGCTTTTCTTTCGCCATGTCCTGAGTCCTCTGCCGGTACTCCACCCCTCCGCTTCCTCCGGCTCCCTTTCTTCCTCTTTGCCATGCACCTCTTTCTTTCACCCTTTCCTCTAATGAATCCAATGATTTTTGAGTCACACCTCAGTGTGTGCATCTCTCTGTGTGTGTGTGTGTGTGTGTGTGGACTCTTCATTCGTCAAAGGCGCATACAGACGCGATCCAGACCTGATACATATGTTGACCCTTCTCCAGGAACCAGGGGGGTTAATTGAGGGATGGCGTTTGCGAGAGAGGGAGGAGGATGCTGGCAGGAGCGATGAGACGGAAAGCCAGAGAGAGAAAGAGAGATACAATGGGAATGAGTGCATTAAGAGAGCAGGAACGAGACAGATAGGTGCAATTTGTTAGAGTGTATGAAAAAAGGAGAAGCAGGAGGGTGCAGGAGAGAAAGGGGTTAATTGCCAGAATGAAAAAAAATGAAAGACAGAGGGAGGCTGGTAATTAAAGAATTGCGGAAGAGACGGAGAAATAAAGACAAATTTGGGGTTAATGGTAACAGTGCGTGAGATGGGCGCAAGGTGACAGCATGAGGCAGTCAACCAGCAGGATGCTGAAGATTGATTTTAAGTGGTAGTGAAGGGGTTAACAGAGTGATTGAAATGAAACAAAGAGAGAGGCAGAGTGGGTGAAAGAGAAAGGGTTAATTATGAATATAATAAACGATGAAGCCTGTAGTCTTCATGAACCTTGGCTCTTAATTAAGAAAACACAGCTGCACCTGGGACCCACCTAGAATAGATGGATACACAGTGCTGCATGAAATTGTGTGTGAGTGTGTGCGTGTGTGTGCATGTGTGTGTGTTACTAATTGTTATTGTTATGAAGTCCACCTCCTCATGGATTCATTGTGCTGATGAATTATCTTAATGAAGTGCCTGCTGAATGTGGGGTTTGCTGGGATAGACTAACTAAATGACCAGATGACTTAGAATTGACTATCATAATGCCTGTGTGTATGTGGGCACACAGGAAAATCAAGCGTAATGGGCAGAGCGTTAAAAGGGAAAAAACAAAACAAACAAAAACAGCAGAGTAGTAGCTCACATTTAGAGCCCCCATTCATTTCTCTTTTGTTCTGTCTGTTCTTTCTCTTTTTCCTTCTGTCTGCTCTACTTACAAGATCTTTGACAACGTGTTACAAACCTGGAGGACTCAATCTCATTTTCAAGGATTAAGAAAAGAAGCTTTGTTTTCAGATTGATGGTGTGGCATTTCTGATATCTGAATGTTTTGTGAGCTCCAAATCATGAGACCGAAGGCAGCACATTATAGTTGTCACAATACCAGAATTTTAAAATACTGGTGTTTTTTTTTTATGAACAACGTGCGCACTGAGCTGGCACATAAGAAGTCACTGAAGAAGTCACGTCTAGGCTAACCTGGAAATTAGCCTTGGTTCCTTCGACAAAAAGCCAATGGAATTTTTCCATTTGATTAGTGCAGAAAATAAGCTCCGTGGTAAACAAAAGTTTATGATACTGTTGTGTTAAGCAAGATAATCTTGACAAATGACCACCACTTTTAAATGCAATCGCCAGAAGTAAAAAGCCAACGTTAGGCTATGGATGAACTACACTACAGTGACATGACTTCACCATTGTGACAAGCGTTCGGCATGATGACGTCTAAACTTTAAAACTTAAAAATTCTCAAGTGTGGTATTTATTGACATATTTTATGTTGTAAAACAAAACACGAAACTCTCTTAAGCTTATGTTAATCACCTTATTTCAGGCATTTAACCAAAAAGCCATTGACTTCAGGACTTGGGAACTGGAGGTGCTAGTATGCTAATTCATTTCTGGGTTTTAGGACTCATTCTTGCAGCACTCTTTTATTTTCAGTCAGTGTAAATACCCTATGTGCATGCAGAAGGGCTATCACGATATTAAATTTTCACAACACGATAATTGTGGCCAAAATAATTCACAGTAACTGTATTGTATATAGAAAACAGGAAAAAATGCTCTGAGTCAAATTCATCATTAACTTGGTTTAATGTATGCTTTGTCTCTTTTTTGGCAAACAATTTGCACTAAAAATACGAGTGCAGGCAGGTGGAAAGAGTCTGTCTGGTTTTATGTTGAATGGAAAGAAACAAATTATTTAAAAGCATACAGTACATTTACAAGTCAATAAATTGTCTTAAATTGGCCCTTTGTTTTTTTATTTTAGCTTTAAAAGGATTGATTGTTCTCCAAATGAGAAATCAGATGAAATAATCTAACTCTAAATTAGAGGGGCACTCAGCCAAATGCCCTATCTCGCAATGTTAACGAAAGTAAAAAGTAATTTGTGTATCTGCCTTGTGATTTGGATCCACTCCCAAATTTAATGGGCTCCTCCTTGGCCCCTGTTACACCCTTCCACCGAGTCTGATGAAAATCAGGCCAGTAGTTCTTCCGTAATCCTGCTGACAAACAGACAAACAAACGGCACTGAAAACATTACCTCCTTGGCAGAGGTAATAATTATTTTTTGGAGTATGAGCACAGCCAAGTTAGCTGCGACCCAGATCTGCATGGATGAAAAAAAAACAACCTTTAAATCCCTTACATGGAACCTCTGAAGTCCTGCCAGTCTCATTCTGTAGTTCATTATGGTTTCACTGAGACAGCATAATACGCTGCTTGATCTAATGACTTAAAAGCCTCAAGTCGTAGCCATGTAAGTGTTTGAAGGTATTTTGCATTTTGCTGCAGCAAGCCTCAGGCTGTTTCAAGAAAATAGTGTATTGAAATCAACCTGAGAGATCGTAGGCTAATCTGAAACTTCATCTACAGACTTCTGCAGCTGAGTTTTTGGCAGTGTGTGTAATGCGTATTGAGGCGGATTGTCCCTTTAAGTACACATCATTTAGTGTCAAGATGGATTTGATTCATGGTCTTGTGAATAGAAGATATGATCTGTTAGGAAGATTAATGTAATCACTCTGTGTTGGCTATGAGCTTTACTCTTCACCTCAATCATAGAAATGTTAGGAGGACCACCTCTCATGTCAACCTTTTAAAAAGAAATGCAGTGTGTGTGTGTGCTTTGTAGGCAGTGTGTGTGTGTGTGTGTGTTCAAGAGAGATTTATGTGTGTTTTCATCACACACACACACAAAGCTACCAGCAGTTAGCAGAAAGATTTACATACATTGACAGAGTAATGCGCTGGGCGGCGAGAGCTTTATAAAGAGTGAACCTGTCCCTGAATGTGTGTGAGTGATGATAACAGCCCCATTTAATTGCCTAACCCCTGCACACACACACACACGCACACAGATCATCAGTTCCCTGAGTGGGCGTCACATAATTTCTGTCATTCACCTTGAGGAGGTGGAGGCAAGACAGTATGACGGAGGGGTGGGAGAAAGGTAGTAAAAGAGTAAGAATCAGTCAGCTAGAAAGAGAGAAAAAGGTAATGCGAGGTCAGAGGTGTTTGTATTAACTTTTTCTTGGCTTTCACTTTGGGAAAACAGGTGGAAATTCATGTAAACCTCTGCCTTTTTTGACGTTTGATCAATTGCATCTCGGAAAGACAATAACTGACCACAAATTTTAGTTTAATCTCGTCACAAACTTTAAGTCAATTTCAGTTTCAAAAACATTTGCACTGTCTTCGTTTCTATAAATTCCCATCCATTCAGCCTCATTTTGTTCTTAAACTTCCTGTATAGGACCTGGTTCTAGGACCTGGAAGCACACGTCCACATGTTTTTGCAACCTGGCACTTGCTGCTAGAACCATGCATCCTAAGTAACATCATAGTTCGTCGGTGGAACAAGTTAGTAGGGCTGCCCCCGACTAAAGATTTTCCTAGTTGACCGATTGTCATCAGTTCAGTTCATTAGTTGACTAAGCGTTGCCAGAAGCAACCCTCCGCGCTGCTTCAAATACGCAGAGAGTCTATTTTTGATGGATGCCGCATCAATCAGCACTGAGCAGATCGAGTGGGTTGGAAGTCAGACACAGAAAAAGCATAGAGAATCTGGTCAGTTTTCAAAATAAAAGACCCCGTGCAGACTCACGATCATGAAGACAGACAGAAAACTACGTTACCCACTTATCCATGGTAGAATCAAAAAAGAAAGAAAGACAGAGAACCAAATCAATCTGAAGAAGTAAACATGATCAGGTGGGCAAAACACTCCACTGCTGAAATGCTGCTGATGGGGACATGCATGATAATGTGACTGGTGTATCCCCGAACACCGAGTAACAAAAAGATTATTTTAAAGTAAGCAGACTTGTAGTTTTATCGCATTTTAAATTGCATACTTATGTTGCAGTTCTCCTGACCAGTCAGAGATTCAAACAGGGTTCATGCAAGATAACTACTGGCAATCTGTGTTATGTTTAATTTACAAAAAAACAGTCTCATTGACAGGAAATTGATACAAGTTATACAAGCTGAAAAAGTTATTTTTGACCAGCGAACATGGAACAACAAACACTTATCTCGGTGTGTTAGTATATGTTTGAAATGAATGATAGTGGACTATGCATACATTAACCACATTACAATTCAACCCAATAAACATATTAACTGTCTCCCTCTTTCTTTGTCATTCTCACTTCCTCACACACAGACGCACACTTTATTATGGGAGCATCTGCAAACACTAATGAATAGACAGAGTGAAGTTACACAGCTCCACATAGGAAGAGATCCTTCCAATCAATGAGATAATTTAGGTCAAACTTTAGGTCACAACATTGTTGCCAACAGCCTATAATTCTCAATGTGGAACACTTCATTTTGTAATTACCCCATCTGCACAGTTTATTTTGATGCCAAGGTTTTGACATATAAGCATTTGCTTGAGATGTAAACCCCATAAAAAATTTAAGATGTAAAAGAGAAATTCTTCACAGACATGACAAGTTAAAAGCTACAAGATCAACACTATGATCAGAAGGAAATGTAGTTAGACACCCCTATACATAATAAAACATGAGCAAATTATAGGTTTTACTTGTCTGTCTGCCCTTGTCGTATCAAAAATGATTCTTAATATTAAAGGCTTTTTGAGAATTGGACTTTTCACTAATGTAGTAAGTATGTAACTCACATGGCTGATGTCTCCATCCTTACATACATGAAACAAACCAAAATGTCATATTTCCATTGCGTATTCTACATTGTCTTTCATCGTTTGAGGTTTGACTGGTGCCCTTTTATTTACATCATCTTGTGCCACCATGCCACCTCTTTTTTATTTTGATGAGCCACCTCCAAATAACTGCACAGTATGTTCAGACTGCGAACAACAAAGCATCAAGCTGGAAGTTATTTTCAGTTCAAGCAGGTGACATGAATCCAGAAACTGATGTCCGACGCTTGTTGCTACGTGTCAGATGTTAGGTGCTACAAATCAAAGCTGAGCTGGCCTCAAATTTTTGCAACGCTCCAATAATGTGATGCATCAACCCGTCCTATGTCTTTATTTCACCACTTCTGTATCCTGTTGCTCCACAGTTCTTGCACCATCTCAGCAATGGAAGCAACATTTTTTCTTGCTGTTAGCCAGTTTCCATTTTTATTTAACGCTACCGTTTTTCTTGCCACGACATCAACAAAAAAAATGCAGCTTGACGATCAGAGTTAGCGGACTGTACGCTTGTTTATGTCAACGAGTAGCAAGCAACACTTCACAGGCAACTCTGTGACAGTGTAGCTGGCCATGTTCTACTGTTTCGTAGCTCTGTCACCAGTAATGTGAACGTACGGCAGTGGCAGTGGATGGAAACAAGCATTCATTTGCATTTTCTTGTCCTGATTTATTTGAAATTTGGTGAAAATTTGTGCTACATTTGGATGGAAATTCGGCTGATGACAAAGACGAAATGCACAAAAATTGCCGAAAAACTGTGATATGCACACAGACTTGACAACATAAAGTCTTGTAAAATATATCTAATATATCTACTCAATGTCCGTGTGATAAATATGGTCTTGGTGAACTATATTAATGTTCAATTTAGCTTTACAAGAGCCGCTCCTGTTTAGAAGACATGGACTAAACCAAGGAAGCTGCTTTAGGGTGATGGATGAAGTTAGTGTTTCAATTTTTTCATTGAAAGAACTTTATTTGAAATGGTGAATTCCCTCTTTGGCAGAAATAGATTTTTTTTCTTCATTTTGGGTATTTTTTCCTTGCACTGGTTTGAGGTGACATGGTGAGATTGATTGTTCTCCTTCGGCTCTGAAGCAGATAAGCCGTCTGGGGGTCAGGAGACAACCTTTCAACAATTAACCCCATAATCCCCAGAACGGTTACAGATTATGGACATGTGAGTGACTAAAGCAACAACCCTCTGTTGTACAGAACAGGACGGAGACCCTCCACCAAACATGTTTAAAGTTTTCAAAACTCTCGAGCTACAAGAGAACCGAGGATCATTAAAGAAGACTTTGAAATCAAACGATGTTTGTTTCAGTCCCTCTTGAGAAGGCTAATAATACATGTACTAGTAGAAGGTGTGATACGATCTTTCTGTTCTCTTTATTCTTCTGTGTTTGTGCATGGATGTATGTGTGTAGTGCATTGATCCAGGTTCAGGACTGTCAGCTGACAGTTATTACTGCTTAGCATTTTGACATGTTAATCCTCAGATAATCACCATCAAAAACACTTTGTGTGCAGCGTGAAGCTGTTTGCATGTATGTGCTCGAGAACATGGCGTGTATGGGTGTGTGTGCAGCCTAATCAGTCATATCTGACAGACAGCAAATCCTACTTCAAAAGCCACTCAGACACCCATTGTTATGTGGAGAGCCAATTGAATGAGATAAGATGTTGGAAAGAAAGGAGAGGAGGAAGGAAAGCACGGCTGCTTAAATGAGCTATCGGGGGATGTGAGAGACTAAACCTTGACGTTGGTTTGAACACTGACAACTTTCAAAGGTTCCATGAATCACACATGAACATCAATAAATCATCAACATCTTAGACATCACTGTAATTACACCCAAAATGAATACTCTTTTCTTTTTCAACATGACAATAACTTCCTGTGACAAAGCGAGGGCCACAGAAATGGTTTTCTGAGTTTGGTTGTGAATAAGCTTGATGAAAAGCAGTGACCTTGGTTTTGGAATGAGATTTTCAACAATCACACATGGGTGTAACATTCTAGTGTTGACTCTTGTAATAGTTGAATACTGTATGAGAGTTGGTGAGGACAATTCTCTTGACAGTCGATCCCAGAAAATGAACCGTCAGCTCTGATAACTAATAGAGTTGTCATGAGATCAGAATTTTAAACTTTGATTCAATACTAGTCCAAAAAAACTTGATACCACTTCTAATACCACGTCAAAAATGAAACAAAAGTCCTAGGCACACAAAATCGGATCATTTAGTAGTTACATGTAACTAGTTACAGTACAGAATAGATGTCATTGTAATAAGGATCAGTATCGGAGCAGATGCAGACATTTTAATAAACCTGTTAAAATGCAGATCCTTTCTTTCCTTAACTCTCCTGTCTTTTGTCCACCTCCGCCTGCTAGTGTTGCGGCATTACCCTCCTTTGAGACAGCTGGGCTCCACAGTGTGAGCTGCATATGCAAATGAAAAATTAAAGTACTTTGAATTTGGGTGAACTGCAACTAACTCAGAGCTCTGTCACCCGAATTGGCAAAGGACGCAGATTTGCTAAACTCTGATGCTAATGAATCGGTTATGTCTCTTCTCTCTTTCCAAAGAGCAGTGCACAAAACAGTCAGGGAGAAGCTATTAGCCGGCACGAACAGATGCTATCACTGGTTAAAATCAAAAACATTTTCGGCGACTGGTTGTATCGGCTGTTGCTAATTAACTTTAATTCAGTGAGTAACTTGATGATGAGCCAAAATTAAATTTAGCTGTTGTTAGGTTTTTGTGCTCTCAGCAAGCCGATGTCCACTCTGTAAAAACACAGTACGGTTGTGAGTGTTTTTGTAGTTCCTCCCACCCTAACAGAGATTTTCTCTGGTAACACATTCTGATTGCGTTGTCATATTTTCGCAGTTGAACTTTCATCAATGTCAAATAAATGCTTAAAGGTTTAAATTTAATAGTTTTGAACTAGAATGTTCAACATTTTGATCAAGACGCCTGTAAAAAATAAGGTGTAGGCATCAGCTGTTGTTTCAATATGTCAGATACACATGGTTTAATAATCATTCATATTCACATTTAATCAACATTTAGATAAAAGATAAAAGGACTCCACTTCTTCCCCCTGTACAAAACTGAAACAGAAGCATCCCGGATATGAGTGCTGCCATCTTGCACTGGTCGCGTCATTTGGAGCCTGAGTCTGCGCAGTAGTTACCCGGGTTGGAAACGCACTTCTGTGATCCCGTCCACACAGCTGGATTACTCAATCATGAACAGAGCTCAGCTGGCATGAAACCCCCTTTTTATGGCATCAAATAACTTGTTAAAACCAAAGTGATGAGAAAAATGAACACATTTGATGTATACTTGGATGTTTTAGTTGGGCCAAGATGCTTTGGTTCACTTTTTGGGAGCTCTTATCTTGTCCATTTCTATGCACAGTCTCTGATTTGGACTCTGTATCGATAGATACTTAATATTAAATGACTCAGATCAGGATCAGAGCAAGAAAGACTTGATTTAATCATCCTTAGTTTATGATATTTTGTCCACCCCATTCATATCAATGATGGATTAAGCATACACCTCTCTGACTAAAGTTTGTCCAGGTAATCGTTATCAGACAAAGTCTCTCTGAGCCATTGTATTTAGAATTTGATTTTTTTTTTTTAAGTAATTTTTTTTGGGCATTTTTGCCTTTATTTGACAGGACCGCTGGAGAGTAGAAAGGAAACAGGGCAGAGAGAGAGAGAGAGGATGACACGCAGCAAAGGGCCGCAGGCGGGAGTCGAACCAGCGGCCACTGCAGAGGACTAACAGCCTCCATACATGGGTCGGACGCTCTACCAACTGAGCTAAACGTCTACCCACTGTATTTAGAATTTGACACAACTTCTGACCACTTTTTTGAGGAAGGGGGGTTATGCCTTTACTCAATAGGACACCTGAAGATATGACAGGAAAGGGGGTGAGAGAGTCGGGGAATGACATGCAGGAAAGGGCCATAGATAAAAGTCGAACGCACAGCCGCTGCTGCAGAGGACTCACAGCCTCAGTACATGAGGCAAACACTCTACCAACTGAGCTAACAGGCCACCAGAACTTCTGACTTCAGCAGCATTTTTTGCATTGTCCATTAGCAAAAGAGAATGTTTCCAAATCCCATTTCCTTTCACCATTTGCTCTAAATTTGCGAATCATAAATCCACCTGGAAAATCTGATTTGATACACAGTTTACTCCCTTCTTCCCAGTGGGTGGAGCTTGTGCAGTTTCATCTGGTTAATAGGCTCCCATGGTTTATGAGTGCTGTCGTTCAGACCGCTACTGGTGGATCATTGAGAATATGGCCTGCACAGAATGTGTCCATCTGTGCCACTGTGTGTCTCCATAATGCTGTTCCATATGGCCAAGTGTGGTCTACACACAGCCTCAGGGAGGCTGGTGGTAGATGGTTAACACACACACACAGTCACAGACGCTCGCACACAGATATTCTTCCTCATGCACAAGCAGTATATGTATGACTACAAGGACGCAAGCACACAAACATTCACGCACACGCATGCAAATATGGATGCAGGCAAGTACACACACTGTCTGCATGACTGAGGAAACAGAAGTTGTCATTATATTTTGGCTGTGTGACAGACACTGAAGTTCTGCCTTTCTGAAGTTCACAAAGTCACTGAACAGTTGTACTGCTGCTGCTGATGGAGGATGTGTTCGTTTTGACAGCTGAAATCATTTCTGCCTTTTCTGTCTCTCAGTTATATGTCTATAGAATGTCTTTCAGTATGTGTTTTTATCTTGCTCTCTGCTGCATGTATGTAACAGTCTATACTGTATGTCTGTGACCCCCCCGTCTTTCTGTTTCTCTTTCTGTCTGTGTTTCTCATTCTTCACCGTGTTTCTGTCCTCCATTAATCTTTTTCTTCCTGTCTGTCTTGTCTGGATTTCTCATGGTCTGCTGAGAGGTAAGGTGACTGGAGATCAATAGAGGGTCACACACACACACACACACACACACACACAAACAAACCTAAACTGCTGAGCAGGTGAATTTCATTCATCCATATTCTCCATACGGAGACATCACCATCCTGATTATCGATTACTGCAGCGATGGATCGACTGCAGCAGAGAGGTCACAGTCAGAGATATATGTGTGTTTTTGTGTGTGTGTGTGTGGATATTTTTGTCCCTATCCTTGTGTGCAGTGTAAAGAGGCCCCATGGAAAAAATATCAATGGTAGGAGGGGCGTCACAATTTCAATATTAAATTGAAAAATGGCCAAAATGAGCTTTCAATTTCAAGAATAAAATCAAAAGGCAGAATTGGCGATTCTCCCAGTATTTTTTATTTTATTTTTTATTTTTTTTACCTCCACCCCCGCCTGCTTATGGCAACTGGCACATGTCCGGAGGAAAAACAAAAAAACACTTAAGAGACGACACAGCAAAGCAAGCATATCATATCACAGTTTGTACCATATTGACTAGATCTTTTTAAAGAAAAAATTGAAAATGTAAATAATAGTTTTTGTGTTTTAGGAGTGGCGGCTTTTATGGCTTTATTTTGACAGGACAGCCGAAGTGAGGGCGCTAAAGGGGAAGAGAGTGTTGGGGGGGACTATCATGCAGCGAAAGGCCACAGGCAGGGAATCATATTACCACTGCTGAGCCTAGCGTGCTCTATACAGCTGAACTATCACGCTGCCCCATCTAAGTAACAGTTTTCAGGGCATATAACCATCTGTTGATCTCTACAAATCAAGCCTCAGTAGTCCAGCAACTGCAAAAGAAAATTGTGACACCTCTAAACAGTAGTCAGTGGCAAGAGACTTGAATTGTGCTCTGAATTACACGTTTGTCCATTTAAAAGTTAATTTTACAAGTCAAGAAAGTCATGATTTGTTGTACTTTTGTCATAGTTTAGTTAAGTTTTGTGTGAAACTGCTCAGTGAACTACATCTCAAATCTCACACAATATACGTCATCAACAGCAACATCGCTGTCCCTTGTAAGGTTCTGACAGTGACTCCTTGTTGTTTTAGTGAAAGAACGAGCAAGACTGCTTCGCTTGTCGAAATCACAATGGGTCCAAGTGCAATATCCAAATCACAGAACCAGAACCAAATCACATTTTTTTGATAAAGGAAAACTGTGAGAAGAAACAGCATTTTGTGCAACCCCAGTCTCCATAGTCTTATATTTCAGCAGTTTTATGACAAACGGCAACTTTCTTGATTTGTAAAATTATCTTTTAAATTGGCAAACATCATACAGTATGTGTAATTTGTGGCACAATTCAAATGGGATCTAAAAAATATTTGTCCCTTGCTATTGACTACTCTTAATATTTTTTTTAAATGAAATAAGCTCCCTTGGTGGTCCACCAGAAGGAGAGGGACTCCGCCTCTACATGTGAAGGCTTTTATGGTGTATACGCTTTGTGTAGTTGCTCTGTCTAAATCTATTGTTGTCAATGTTTGACTCTTTGGAGATTACAAGAGAAAAGAACAAGCGAGAGATGGAGAGAAAATAACATGAAGGAGTAAAATAGTGAGATTAAGAGTATCGAGACTGAGAGAGTGAGTGCGGGTGTATCACATTCATGTGTTAATCGATAAGCTCTTTGTTGCGTTGTGGGTGTATCCAATAGAGCAGAGTGCTGGAACATGATGATTTACATCAGTTGATTTGTAAGGAACCACTACAACTCAGAGAAGAGGAGGAAGAGGAGGACGAAGAACAAGAGCAGGAGAGGAAAAAGAGAGCAAAAGGAGGCAGGCTAAACGAGAGAAAGCGAAATTATGAAGAAGGGAGGCGACCGGAGAAGAGGAAAGGCAGGAGGAGGGAGAGGATGCTAAAGAGAGGAGGCAAAGTGAAGCCAGAGGGGAAAACGGGGCTAAGCAGGAATATTTGCTGATGAAAGACGAAAAGGCCAACTTGTACATAGCCTAGCATAGAAGAGCTGACCTGCCTCAGGGTTCATTCAAATTCTCTTTGTGATCTGCACAATTATTTTTATGGGCACCATGCAGAAATGTGCAAGGCTTTTAAAAAAAAATTACATCTCATGCTAGGTTTAGAGTGTATGTGCCTGAGTGACCTTATCTTACCAGCACTGACTTCTTTTATGGCTGCACCACAAAGAGCTGCATCAAAATTATGTCATGAGACATAAAAATACCTTTTTCTTACTTTGGCATTACATCAAAAGGGCAGAGACGGGAATGACGGCATGCTGATAGAAAGCATCTCACGGGGCTTGTGGAGTGTAGCACCATAGTTCAAAAACACTTTTAAAGGGGAGATCTGTAATATATTTACCGTAATAAATCATAAAATGACCATGATATGTCATCAGAGATTAAGAAAACATGTTGAAATACTTGCTTCTCTGACAACAACACTACAGCCGCGGTGTCCTCCTTTGAAATTTCTTTTCTGGGCTGGAATGATTGTTTTAGTTTGCTCGTTTCTTTAAGAGTTGAAATTAGTTCCAAATGTTTGCTGAATGAGTAAGTAAGAGTTTTTCTGGCTCAAAATGAGGCTGAGGTGGTGTCATCCTGATAATGTGCTCACGTGCATATGTGCTGTGCCTTCACTGCGGTCAAGCAATCATTTTTTTGTAAGCAATGTGTTTTAGGAGTTGTAATAATTATGATTGAAGAAAATTACAATAATCACATTATTATGCTTTTTTTTAAGTGCCCTGTTTAACATGAAATTAAAGGCAACATAAAAGTTGTGATGATGTGTTAATTTACACAGTTAAACAGTTAATTTTTAAAAAATCAAATCAAAGTTCATAACTTTTGTTTTCGTACAGTTCTGCAGTTCTAGTTACATGTGACAGAAATCTATCAGAGCAGTACTTGTCGGTATTTACTATGAAGACAAATGTCTTGATAGCTGGAGGCGGTACAACATTTGATGGAGGTGGTCGCCTCGTAATTCTCTTTGCACGATAAACCGTGTGTCTGTTTGAGTTGTAAGAAATCATAAATAGTCTTGCAGAGGGCCCACGTGTTTTTTAAATGGTTAAATTGAGCCAAATGTTAATGAAGTCTAGCAGGCAGTGAGACAGGTAGCCACTGAACTCAAATCCCACAGTGTGTATTTTCAGAGCAGTGGGCTTTTGTTTTCAATAAGATTTCAACCTATTTAATGGCTCCAACTCGCTAATTGGGCTGCTGTGCTCATTTTTGCATGCACATTTGCTACATATTGCTCCTTTAATTCACAAAGCATGGAGTTAAAATCTCTGCATATACCACAATGTATAGGTCTTCTGTCTTTGGGATGAGAGAGACAGACAGATATACAGGCAGATAATAACAATAATTGAAGCACTTTGTCTTCCTCTTTCTTTGCTTCTCACAGGCTTAAAACGGCTCCTTTGTTTAGAGAGGAAACACATGGATGACACAATAACAGACACTGAAGGGCCAGGGGTGGGAGCTGCCGGGGGGGCAATAAGGTGCACTTCAGATGCAGCTTCTGTTGTGTAGAGCTAGGTGGTGCTGTCAGTCTATCCACTGTTATTGTGTGTGTGTGTGTGTGTGTGTGTGTGTGTGTCACAGTGATCAAACCTGGTCCCTTTCTTATGAGCATCAGAGTAAGAGCTTTGTGATTTTGAACCCTGGAAGACACATTTATTATCCTGAATTTATTGTCGTATTCAGATCATTGGAGTTCATTAATAACACTCTGTTTTAATGAAAAAGCAACGCGAAAAGCTGAAATAGCACAGTTGGCAGTAAATTAGCATATTTGCAGGGAGAAAAATAGAAAATTGTTATTTTAGTACACCATCTTACCTTCCCTCAATCCTCTAATGCATCACGCCCAGATCCAATTGAACCAGCTGTAACCAGCCCATAAAATAATCTGCATAAGACAGCATGTCCTTATTATACACAGACCTGCACACATTCCACATATGATGGACAGGCACCTTCATATGTGACCACCTCACCCCTTCAATTTGTTGTTAAGGGTATGGTGATGGATTGATCATTGCTATGGAAATTGCTGACTCCATAAGATGGAGACACACATGTACACAAGCCTGAACATCATAGATTTTTTTTAATGGTAAGTGGTCATGAGTGGAAATCAAAGCTCAGCCGAGCACAGATAGCTCGAGCATATTTAAAGATTGGCGTGTGTGTGTGTATGTGAGAGTGAGTGTGTGTGCACTGTCTGTGAGCTGTGTATATGCTCATGCATTTGGCTGATTGTTGCATTTCATTGATCCTCTCCAAACTAATCAATCAGACCCTAATCGACCCGATCAAAAGGGCATGATGTGAAAAAAGATGGTTGCTTGTGTGTGTGTGTATGTGTACGCACACTGATGCTGTGTCATGCACTTAAATCCTGAACTGCTATTAATCTGCCCACCAATTTCATGTGCTCTTTTAATTTTAATAAAAGGAAAGGAACCAACTCTGCACTTCTCCATCCGCTCGCACACACACACAAACTTTAGTAGACGCTGAGCAGTGTACACAACAGCATACACATTTTATCAGCTGTAGTCAATTAGTGTTAATTATGTGTTGACATTTATAAAGATAGTGATTGAATATTGTCGCAATTAATTATGTACACCATTCATGCCCAAAGTTAATGGTAAGTGGACCCATCTAATGTACAGTTGGACTGTACAGCCACACAGGTGTTGCCTAATTGGACCTCTTCTCAAGTCTGTGTATTCATGAGCAGGTTGTCTGTGTGATTGACATCTATTCCCTCTTAGCTTTTTAAAGGCAAAGGTCAACTTTATTGTGGCATATATAATTATACAGGGTGCAATTACACAGTCAGATTCAGTCTCTGCATCTAACCCATCCTGGAATCAGGAGCAGTGGACAGCCGCTGTGCAGTTCCTACCCGTTGATTCTACTGCATATCTGTCCTGCGGTTTTGATCTGTCCTCCACGCAGCTGCAGGTCCCACCAGCAGCGTTTCAGAAGCTCCTCAGCAGCAGAGCGTTTTGTTTACCTGATTATATAGACTTGATTTTTTAAAAATATATTTCTCTTTCCTTGCTTATTGTGCTTCTATCATGGATAAGTAGGCTACATAGTTAAATTGTGTCCTTTTTGTTTATTTTTATGATTGCGAGCCTGCACGGGGTCTTTTATTTTGAAAATTGACCAGCTTCTCTATGGTGTTTATGTGTCTGACTTCCTGCCCGCTGGATCTGCTCTGTGCTGATTTACATTACAGCCGTCAAAAGTAGACTGTGCGTATTTGAAGCGGAGCAGAGAAGCACTTCTGGGACGTGCTGCAGCGCTGCTGGCGGAATCACAAGTACTGTGTAGAATGGCTGCGGTCAGTCATGGCGCAGCTGTAAGGTGACACAGCCCTGCCTGGTGGAATAAAGCTGTAGGACCTAAATGTTTTTGATGGTGGGGAAAGAAAGTTTTGCAGTGAAATTGACCAGTAGCAGTAAATGTACAGTGAATGTTACCGTTTGCACATGAATAAACGCTGCAGAAACAGTTTAAGAAGCTCCTGCGTTTTGCCTCCCAGCTGCTGGGTAGAAGTGAAGAAAGTCTGTGGGATTACAAACGGGAGCAGAGTGAGCTGCTCTCTGGCTCAGAGAGCCTAGGTTGCAAAATGTAGATAAATATATTTGGTATATATTTGGTGCTTTTTTATCAGAGCTTTCAGTTGTTGTGTTGGACATCAAACTCACATTTTCATGCATTGAAAAAATGTCATGAAGCGCTGAAACAGGCAGTCACTTAACTCACTCATGTATGTTCAGAGCACTGGGCTTTTGTTTTCAGGATAACTTTGCATTGACAGACAACTGATGGTTATAAACAGTTGATCAACTTATAGTGGAGGACTTGCTGTCACTTGTTACCGTCAATTTACAATGTTGCGCTCGTTTTGCACTCCTGCAGTGCTCCTGCAGCAAGCCATTATGTATTAGATATTTAATATACAGTCTATGGCTCCAACTCTATTTGCTGATGTTCTCATTTTTGCATGTGGCTGCATATTGCTCCTATAATTTACAGAGCGTGGAGTTTTAATCATTCTGCATATAGTTAAAGGCATGGAGCCATTACTTTTACATGTAGTTTTTCTCTCTTTGAGATAAGACAGACAGGTAGACAAAGAGATGCATTGGCAGCTTCATTGATTAAAATGCGAGTGCTTCTGTTATGGAGAAATGTGAGTGAAAAACACATCTGACATACTTGTGCTCTGGAAACTGGGTAAGTTTCAACCTGCAAGTTAAAAACAAAGCATATTTGTAGTGGGTCTTACAGGTCCCCTTGAACCAAAAGGCTTCCATATGTGAGCTTTTAAGCCAGTGGGAGCTGGTAGGATCGCTCACACTCAGCCATCCTCACAAATAAGAATTGTGTTTTAAATTTCCGATATTTGTCTTTTCTCTATCAGTTCCTAATCTCTCAAGAAAAAATTGATTCTTTTCTCCCACCCCTACAATGAATCACAATTTCATATAGTTTGTGCCACAGTCAGTCGTTGTTTTCCACTTCTTCCCAAACCCAAATGAAGACAAAATAAAGCATGATACATTTCTGAGCTCAAGTACTCAAGCTCAGTCATGGATAAAGGCATTTCTTCATGAGGTTGTCAGCAACACAATCAAAGTAAAATGTGTGTTTTGACAGTAAGCTGAAACTGAAAAACAGAGAACAAAATCAGATGTTTATTAGCATCTTTGAGTCTGTCGAGGTTGTTGACAGGATAGCTGATGGGAAGGTTAAATGTTACGTATAATAGCATGACGAGAGACACACACCGTCTCACACAGTGCTCAATTGTGAAAAGTAATGATTAACTTATTACTTGAAGGCTGAATTTGGTGTCTAGTGTACCTGAATACAATTAGTACCAATAAAGCACTATTCTTTAGACTGGGGAGAAAAAAGGATTCAGGTGCCGAAGGTTGACTGAAAATGGACGCGTCATTAAACTGCCACTTGACAGCGTGACACTCTCAGACAATCTGAGGTTTTATGTTTGGTTTCTGCTCTTACTCTCTGACATCTCAAAGGTTTTTTACAGTACAGCACATGTGTCAGTGCCTCTCATTATTATCATGATAATTCTCCCTCAGCTTCTGTCTCTTATGTTCTCAATGGCCATTTCTCTCTTTGTCTCTTTCTGTGCTTTCTCTCCATGCAGTCTCACCTTTCTGTCTCTGTCACTCCTCTCTGCCTCTCATTCTAAGGCGGCAGTGTCATTTTGTTTGGCAGGTCTTTGAGTCCCCTGTCGTCAAGAACAGAGGCAAAGTCCTCCCCTCTCTCTTCTGGCTGTCTTTGCTTTCTTTCCACCTCTGCTTTTTAAGAAACTCTGCAAGGCTATGTTGAATTTGTCTACCCATTTTTCTTCCTGTCATTCTTTCAGATGTTCTTTTTTAAGAATCTCTGCCATTGCTCTTTGTGTGTGTTTATCTCAAAGCTATTAGTCTTGTTCTGCTCTCCCCAGCAGACAATTGCTGGAACGGGATAAAAATGTAAGCTATTTTTATTAAATACATGTGTATTTTTTGTGTCATCTTCCCATCTCCAACTCTGTATCGCCCCGTTTTTTTCTTGTCTGCTTAATTGCCATCTCTGCAGGTAGCTGCTGGACAATAGTTGATAAAAGGTTTGCACCAAAGCACCTTGTGCTGTGGTTACATAACCAAGGTTTTATTCTCATTACAGAAGGGTGTAAATTCACTGCTCAGACAGAAGAGGGGGCAGGGGATGAGGAGAGAGTCTAAAAAAGGGGGGGATTACAGTAAACAACAAGCAAGTATGAACAAAAAGTTTGGTTATAAGAGGGAAGATAGAACCAGACCCTGAGAAAGTTCTGTGTTAGATGGAAGAGGGGAGTGTGAGAGAACATGAATGTGTTAGAGAGGCATCGGTTGTGCTGAATAGTTGGTGAGATATGGATGAGGAGACGGTGGGAAAGGTGTGATATTGTGAAATACTGTTACCCTTTCTGCCTGCTGAGGTTATGCAAGAAAGAAAGTGCACATTGTGTATCCACACACAGACACACTCACTTATAAAAAAGCTTGTTTACTTTAAAAAAAAACAAACAAACTATTGAAGTAATGACTGTTTGTTTACAATAACTTCCGGGAAGAAAAACTTCACATACACATTTAATGGGAGCATGTTGATTTTTTTTCTCTTTTTTTCATGTTACTTCAGAGTGTACACATCTCAGTAGAGATGGGACCGATCTAGAGCTGCAACGATTAATCGATTATTAATCAATGATTAAATTAATTGACAACTTTTTTGATAAATAAATTGATTTGATTCTTAAATGTGATTTTTTTGGTTTCTTTACTCTTTAACCTTAAACTAAAACATTTGAGGATGTGATCGAAGGTGAGTTGAGTGATTTGTCCATCTCATTTATCTAAAATGTTTGGTTTATGATTTCATGTCGCATTAATGATGACACTTTTACCAACATTACATTGGAGACCTTATTTACTTGTTAGGCCACAGACCAAAGGAAATGACGGCTTGAGTTTAGTCAAAACTAGCAGTTAGGCTGCATTCAGACCAAATCAGGCTTTGCGGTGGTTTATGCAGGGTTGTGTGGCGGTGCGGCCGCTCCCTCTCCTCATTCTCCTCATCCAGGTGTTGAAATAGGTTTTGTGAAATAAACCAAGCAAAGACACAACTGGTACAGTATTAATTCTGGGTCCATGAACTCTGCCTGGATAGCCCCCAGTGTCAGAGATATTCAGGCTGAGGTCGTCTGACTGGTACTGAGATGTCACTGTTGGGTTGTTGGCAGGAACATCAGATGGATCAGACCACCGGAATGATCTATATATATCTTTAAAATGTTGCCATAACAGCTGATCATAAGTAAAAGAAAGAGAAGACACTGTGTTTTTTGATTTATCTATGTAACCATTCAAGTTAAGAGTCTGTGTGGTTCAAATATGGGAAAAAATGTTTGTACATTTGTGTGATTGTCTTCCTAAACTAAATGTTACAATATCACTGCAGCACTTTTACATTACATTTATTCATTTGGCAGACACTTATGTCTAAAGTGATGTACAAATGAGGTACAATTCAAGTCACAGTAGATCAAGGAGAAGCCTTCATGAATAAGTGCCTCAACCATCAGTTCCATCTGACACAAGTGCCACAGGGCTCGTGTTGTGTTTTTTTGGAGAAAGAGCCAGAGAAGAATCGGGGGGGAGCCTAATTTATCAAAAACCCAATGAAGAAACTTCCAGTGAAAATCTGCTTTAATCATTAGGTGGAGTGGAGGAAAAAACAACAACATACTGTCGCTGGACTTCTCTATACGTGGCTGCGTAAGCTTTTAGTGTAAAGTGCTGGCATCACTTTGCGTTTTAGAATTACATTTTCATAATGTTGGCTTTGTTGTTTTTTTGCTTTCTTGTGCAGAAGAGACAGCCAGCAAATGACAGTGCCATAGCTCACGTCTGTGCGCACACTTTCATATGGTTTGTGCCTGTTAGTAGCATGCGTGTGTGCGCTCGTGTCTGTATGTGTGAGAGAGTTTGTTGCACACTTGTGGGTTCCAGTGTAGCACGAAGCCTCTGGCTTTACTGGTAAAGTCCCCTTTCTTTACTCTTGGTCACTATAGACACGAAACACACACATGCATACGGACACACACACACGCAGGTCTATTCAGCTTTTATGTGGAGGCCCCTAGAACACTGTGTTGACAAGCTCTGTGCTATGTTAGGCTAAACGCAGACTCAGTGCAATACTCAATAGACAGGGATTCCACTATATAACACAGTTATAGCCAGCAGGGTGTCGCACACACGCAAAAGGGGAGACACGAATGGAGGCAGTTGTTACACAGTAGACACACACTCTGTCGCAGGAATGCTGGGCTCCTTGGACGTCCTCTATAGCGTCCTCATCCACAAGGTAACACGGGACTTGTGTGCATGCACGCACAAAGCAACACTAAATTTCTTTTATTGCTTCGTTTAAAGAAATGTGACCAGTTGGGGGTATTAGAGTCTTTGTCTTGAGATATGCCATGAAATGATTTCTCCCAGGATTGTTTTTAAGCTCCTGCCTGTCTGTAATCAAACACCTGTTGATAATTGCAAAATATGGCTCATGTTTAAACATTTGTCTTTGGTTGAGCTACTTAACGGCGGATCTGAATCTGGTGGCAACTTTTCCTTTACTTTGAATGCCTCTAAATTTTGCTTCAAATTATATTGTATAATGCAGCTGAATGAAGCTAATTGGAGTGGCTGTGAGTGCAGAGCCTGTAGGGAGCAGCAAATAGAAAACCTGGAGTGACTGTGAGTGGAGTTATTTAAGAATCTTTGAACAGAATTCCTGCTGCTCCACTCTGATCAAATACTGAGCTCATAATGGGTGAAAACAATAGAAGAAATTAAATAAGCAGGTACTTTATGTTTGTGTGTGTGTTTGTGTGGTTTTTCCTTCCAGCTGATGGCGGTGTATGAGGAGCAGGAAGCCCAGCAGAGGGGCGTGGCTAACACAAGCCTAGCTCCCAGCCCAGACCTCTACCAATCGGAGCTCTCGGTCTTCCAGCCAATCGCAGGAGGCGAGATTGAAGTCAATTCCTCAGCCCTCAAGTCCAGTGAGTACTTTTTTATTCATATACTGTGTATTTGTGTTTGTAGTGTCCAGCTCCAACCGTGACATTTTCCTTCTTCTGCCATGCTCATAAAATCAAATCAAAGGAAATCTTTGTTTGCAGACATAAGTTTGAAGTGACGTTTGGCAATTCAGAGCTGCATTTTGAGATTTGTGTGATTTACATGTTGAAGTTTGGTCGCTCATCTTCATTGGTACATGCTGTGCATGAAGTTTACTGTTAAAATCTTTTCAAACACAGTCTACTATTTTATCTCCATTCCCAGAAGATTTTTAAATACTCTAGATTGTAGATTATTTCAAAATTGCTCAAATTAAGAAGATATTTGAGGTGTAATATAAGCTACTACTCATTCATTATTCCTGTCAGCCACAGTCCTATGATCAAAGTTATCATGTAGTGACTCTTTGTTCTCTAGGAGAAGAGCAATGACCTTAACGTTAGTTAGGCTCTGAGATTTGTCATGGCATCACACTTTTTTTTCTCCTGTCCATGTGCACTTAATTGTGTTGTCTGGCACGCGTCTGAAGAGAAACACAACACAGTGTAGCTCACTGGCTGTTATATCACACTTGATTCCACGTAAACATCTTCTAAAAGAAGAATTTGCAAATGTAAATAACAGCTGTGAGGGCATGAAATCAATGATCTGTTGATCTTTCCAATTTCAGGCTCAGTAGTCTGATAATGCCATAACTGCTGGCGCAAAAGAAATAAAATATATATCAAATAGTGACTTTAAAAACAAAGGTCAAATTGAATCTAGGA
The DNA here is from genome assembly GCA_027495735.1 of Lutjanus campechanus. Classification (NCBI taxonomy): domain Eukaryota; kingdom Metazoa; phylum Chordata; class Actinopteri; order Lutjaniformes; family Lutjanidae; genus Lutjanus; species Lutjanus campechanus. The sequence goes on along the minus strand of JAJHUR010122966.1, from coordinate 3,733 downwards.
TTTTGACACACCTCTAATCACAGTTGGAGCTGCAACAACTAGTTGATAATCGTTCAGTCGACGGGAAAGAAATTTAGCTGCCAACTATGTTGATAATAAAATAATTGTTTCAGTCATTTTTCAAGCAAAAATGTTGGCTCCAGCTTCTTAATTGTAAGGATTTGCTGGTTTCCATAGTAATTTATGATGATAAATAAAGAATCGTTGGGATTTGGTCTGAGGTTTGGACAAAAGAAGCAACTTGAAGACGTTGCTTTTGGCCCTGGGAAAATGTGATGAACATTTTTTGACAGTTTATAGACTAACCAAGATCATTTTTATGAAAATAATCTGCAGATTAATCAATAATGACAATAATCATTAGCTGCAGCATTAGTCCCAACATCTTCTCTGGCAGCCACAACCACTTTGTGTCTGGCCTTGCTGGCTCTGAGAGACCAAATACTCCAAGTGTTTCCAGTCCCTCCCCCATTGTTGGCGAGGCTCGGACTCTGTAAAGAAGAACCAACACTTATATTACTGGAGTTTAACTTTTTCCCAAATCCATGCTCCTTCCGAGTAGGTGAGATGGTACCAGAAATCCAGAATGTTCTGCTTCTGGGACTTTGGAATTCCCAGGTTTAGTGACACATGATGTAAATGCTGTTTCAAATGAAATAAAGTCTTCAGGGAACCTGATTTGACCTTTTAGGTGTAACCTGTAGGTCAGTGCATGAAGGGGTCAATGTCACAGCTGATGTTAAACAAGAAACAGGTTCAGTGGGGTTGAAATTTGATGTGGAGGTTGACTGCAAGGCCAAGTCAGTGCAGGGCTTCACAGGTGGCTAAAATAAATAATCTGTAAATTGAAACATAAAGGAAAGTAATAAATTATCAAGTTCATGTTTGACATTACTTAGTGGCATACTGGGTACAGTATATTCTTGGTTTCAGAGGTGAGCCACATGTTCTGTAGACAATAGGAATGATGTTAACTTTGAATTACAGTCCAGATAAAGGTCAGGGTGTGATGGGCATTTTCTGCAGGACAGTGATGAAAACAAGACGAGGACAGCTGAAATGTTGGCAGCACCGTCTCTGAGATGCAGATTGAGATGGGGATGAAAGAGAAGACAGGAAGTGTATGTGTAATGTCAGACGGCAGAACGAAGTCTGATGTTTGTGTCTGCTTACTGTTACCTGGAATAGACTTATCTGAGTGACCTTTCCTTCTTTTTTTTCTTTCTTGGTCCCTCTTTCTCTTCCTTCCTTCAACTCTTTCTGTCTTGTTTCAAGTCAAGTGGCTGTTCAGTAGAGGTACTGTAGATGCGAGTGTGAGAGGGCTCAGAGCTGTCACAGTCCAAATTTTATTTCACCTTAACATAACAAACCATGTGTGTGATGGATTGTGTGTACCTACGCTTTGCCAAACCCTATGCATTACTTCCAGTTTCCTCCTGCTGCCAGCTAATCACAGATCCCACTTCCTTTAGTTATAAATTGTACACTCTGTATCTGCTCTGTTGCAGTCTGTATCATCCATCCAGTTGAGCGCTTGACATTTAAACCTAATCTGTCATGGTTGTTTTCAAAATGTCATTAATATGTCAAATGAGGTGAGATAATGCTCCTCCAGCTATTGTAAGTTGCACTCTATCAGCAAATTTCATTATTTTGCCTTCTTGTTGCTTCTGATGATACTATTGAAATTTCTTGAAAGATGTTCAGCAGTTTCTTGAGCTCAAGGACTCTCAAAATAAATAAATGTTGTTCGGTATGGCTGTCCTCAACTTTCAGTCAGATTATATTTGGCTGTCAAACGTGAATATTCAATGATTCATTCTTTTTTTTTAAGTTTAGTGCACCACACTAAATCCCTGTATCAGGCTTAATGATTAGGGCTTCAAACAACGACTGTTTTCACCGACAATAAAGCTGTCGATTATTTTCTCGATTAATCAATTGATTTTGTGGTCAGTAAATTGTCAGAAAATTGTGTAAAATATTGATCACTGTTTCCCAAAGCCCAAGATGACGTCCTTAAATATTTTGTTTTGTCCACAAACCAAAGATGTTCAGTTTACTATCATAAAGGACTAAAGAAACTGGAATATATTCACAATTAAGCATATGAAATTTTGACTTTTTTTCTTTAAAAAACAATTAATCATTTATCAAAATACTAAAAATCCATTAACCGATTAATTGTTACAGTTCTGTTCGTGAATATGTTTAGTTTAATATAGTTTAATAGTTTACCAGTAAGACTCACGTTTTAACGCCTTTCTTCATCATCTGTGATGTGGAAACATCCGATTTTCACACTGTTGGAGAAAGTAAAGGTGTGCCTCCTCCTATAGTTCAGGTAAAATCCCTCCGCACCGTGTGAACCTCTCGCCTCTGGCTGCTACAGCCGCTGTCTTACGTAACTTTCCCTGTTCTACAAGTTCCACACTTATTCATGCCATGAATTGAGGTTTTTTTTTCCCCAACCAAAACAGAATTGATGGTTGTTAAAGCAGTGGAAAGATGAACCAAGATGTTCTTTAGTTTTATTTTGTTTCTGTCAGGTTTGAATGAAGCTGGTGATGATGTTACAATTATAATTTTACAAAGGGGGTCTGGTGAGTTTGGCGAGAGCGATAAAACAACTGTTTCGAGTTAAACAAAACAAATCCTACTTTTTAAAAAAAGGTCTCACTGCAGTGATCCTTTTTCATAATGTTGTTAGACACAGACTATAACAATCTGAGCCTGTCAGTGGCAAAAACAAGCACAAGCAGACAAGCAAGCGTTACCTGCCCTGTACGATCTGCGGTGCACTGCGGGCTGATGGCACGTCATCTGTGCTCCGTTTCTGTCACTCAATTATGCTTCCATCACTGTTATGTTTGTGGTTTGTGGTGATTTAGAGTCTCAGCCTGTAAAGTTTACAGGCTGTCATGCTGTTGCATTTCTCTGTGTACAGTGACGCAGCTAAAAAATAAGAGCTGAATCTTGTTTACTAACCACTCATTTCATCTTCTTTCTTCAGTTAACCACTAGGAGTTGAATGACACATTAATCTTGTTCGATATATCAATTCAATGTTCAACGATCCAGAATGATCGATGCAAAGTGAAAATGTAGATCTAAATCGTCATCTTTCAGATACGCCTTTATTTTGAAATTCTTGTGGCATGTCGGTGGCACAGATGTCATAAATTTGACAAACCATACTTAAAGCGACATTCCACTTTCCAGGATTAACCCACGTATTATATACTCACCACCCTGTGGATGTGATGGTAGATGAAAATCTTCAATTTCCAAAACAGTCCTGTAGTTTTAGGAGGAACAGGATAGCAGCCTCGTCCAGTACAATGGCAGTGACTTGTGACCACCGATAAAACGTTAAAAATAGCACACAAAACAAGCACAAAAATTCTCCATCTGGCTTGTGTGGTGTAATCCAAGTGTCCGCTAGCCGCGACATTAAAAATTAACCGCAAAAGATGCCATTTTCGCCATGTTTTTGGCAGAAATATCAGCTGTTGCGGGTAGCCGGTAAGATGTAAACATGGCGTCGATCTCGCGAGACTTCGGCATGTGCGGCCATTAGGATATATACGAAGTCTTGCGAGATCGACGCCATGTTTACATCTTACCGGCTACCTGCAACAGCTGATATTTCTGCCAAAAACATGGCGAAAATGGCGTCTTTTGCAGTTAATTTTTAATGTCGCGGCTAGCGGACACTTGGATTACACCACAC